>ANSM01007549.1:0-14336 GCA_000347735.1 Cercospora canescens BHU | reverse complement strand
CCCCCCGCCCCCTCCCGGCCGCCGAATGCATATATATGTCTTGCAACAGATTCCGAAGGGAAGAATTCTCACTTCGGCACGCTGTCGCGCGGGTACAGGCTTGAAGTGGATTGTTACATGCGACATCCGTCCAAACAGCATCTGGAGTCGGCGATACAACCAACGCGGGGAAAGGAGAGATTTCGCGAGACTTTGCGAGGCAGACAAGGGAGCATATATCCGGTGTGCAAAATGCGTACTGGAGAATCGACAGGAAGCTCGGAAATGCACGCGGAAAGTTTCTCTCAACCAACGACATTTTGTAGGTATGCGACAACGAATGCAGAAGAACAACCAAACTAATCAAACAAGCCAAACAGAACTCTCCATTTCGTCTCTCCACCGTCTGCGACAAGCACCTTCTAGGCGCAGAAGTCGCGGGAGTGCGTGCGCTGAGGAAGGGCAGCGTCAGTGGTGTTGCTTGCGGCAGCGCTGTTGCCGCTGTCAGCGCTGTCAGAGACACTGCTGCTGCTGCTGCTGCCGTATGGAGCTGGACCTGGGATCGCGTAGCTGCTGAGTTTCTGGTAGATGTTGATGGTGATACCCGGGTCGGCAGCCTTGTAGAGAGCAGTACCAACGACACCAGCTGGCTTAGCGGAACCGGAACCGGTGACCTTCAGGTTGATGCCTGTTTCGAACGCGTTAAATTCGTTCCGTTGTTACAATCATATAATGGACAAACTCACACTGTGGGTAGTTTTGCGCGCCGTTCTGTTGGCCAGCAGAGTGCAGAGCGATGATCTCGTGGCGGAGGACGTAGTTGCCAGGGGCAATGTCCTTTGGAATGGTCACTTTACCAGTAAAGTTGTTGGCTGCGAATCTTGTGTTAGTACTTTGAATGATCTTTTATGAGCTGGCTCCACATGACATACCGAGCAGAACGTCAGATTCCCACTTTCCTGGTGGGGAAGAACCATCAATGAGACCACCGGATCCGATCTTGAAGAACTTGAGGGACGCCTTGTCGGCGCTGGTGAATGCACCAGACACAGGGGCGAGGTAGTTGATGACAGGACCGTGGTGACTGTCTGGCCAGGTGTTCCACTGAAGGTCGATGGTGTCTCCAGCGTTGACTGGAACGCTGTTCGTGCCAGGAGTGGCGCCCTTGTGACTGTTGCAATGTCAATTGGGCACATGAGAAATATGCTCAATCAGTCATCACTCACCACACGATGTCGGCATTGCCGTAAGAAGATGGCTCAACGAAGCCGTTGTCCTGGTTGTTGGCATACCAGCCAGCAGTGTTTGGCTTTTGCTGCTGGTAGAACCACTCTGGGGTGGTACCGGCGTACCACTTACCACCAGACACGATGCCAGAAACGTGGCCGTGTGCACTGACGAGAGCAGGAGCGGCGGCGACCGCGAGAGCGGCGAGCTGTGCGAAGGCAGGCATTTTTAATTGGAGTTTCAGGAGATGTTTGGTTTGTTTGATGTGTCGGTTTGTTCAAAGGTTGAATTGGGGCTCCGATCAACGGGCTGTGAATGCTAATGAAGGACTGGAAGTGAAGCTGTTGGTTGTGTTGTGAGAAGTTGAATGGGAGGCAGAGGTTCTGGTATTATATACAGTCCTCGAGAGATCCTAAGGCATTGCCCAGACGGATGTTTGTGTCCACCTCAGATTCACTTTGATAATGACAATATACGAAGGCGCCAGTGTACTGCAGGCGGACGGACATATTCCATCGACTCGGTTGTGGGTCATGCAGGCGAGACTGAGAAGCCAGCCGGTTATGGCGTTGTAGTGACCAAAAGGGGCAATGAGGGGTGCTGTGCCTCTCAGGTACCAACCAGCTTTTTCGCACGTGGACTTTCTCAAACACTTCGCAGCCCACAAGCTCAGACCATCCTACTTAGCCAGATCAGACACGATCCAGCCTAGGAGCGGTAAGTGAAGCAGGTGGGGGCTGGCTCGTACAGACCACGAGATTGTGGATCGACAATTTGATGTCCATGGCTTGGATGTTCAAGACGTGTCACAGCAAGATATGTCGAGACTTTGATCGAACTGTGCCTCCTCCGCCTCTCGTGATCACATGTCCTTTCTCACGAGCAAGCAGGGTTCCTTCGCCAGAGTCTGCTCTGGCGACAGATGCTGGGCAGAGAGACATTTTCGGCAGAATAGACGCCGCAAAGTCGAGTGTCTCAGATATGCGGAGCATGGGCCGCCTTTCCAAAATGCGATGTAATAGAGTCCACTGCGTGTACGCCATGAGGCGCACGGAAATCAAAGTGCTTCACAGGCGCTTCGGTAAGGCGGAGAGGACGCTGGCTCCCTGCACGTGCCAGATTCTCAGGTTACTCAAAGTCTGTGGTCGTCTTGATCGGTGAGATGGAGTGTCTGTCGTGACGCTACGGCACGTCGATGTGTGCCAAGCCCTGCAAGTAGATTAAGCTCGGTTGTCGCTTAGGCAGACCAGAAGATCTGAGACATGACAGAGCTTGGCAATGTAGCGTCCCGTGCAAGCCTCAAGAATCAGGCGCTACTGCCCACGTATGGCGGGACAGACACATGGACTGATAGAGTCCGGTGTGGCCGAGGTGCATAGCAATATAGGTTGGTATGCGGACGTATTTTCTCGAGATTGTCCTTCTTGGCTTGAACGGTCCGTAGAACCGAGAGTGTGGGTCTTGCTTGATATACAGCCGCTCGACAAACGGAAAGGATTCTTGACCGCTCAGGTTGGTCACGCAACCAGAAGTAGCGTTTGAGTAGGACGACCTCAAATCTAATATGCGTTTCGCTTCTTGCTCAAACGCGCGCATTCATGCGCTCTGTGCGAGGTGGCCGCCGAGTTTATCCGCGTAACCATCGTACCAGTCATGAGGACATCATTTCAGCTGAGTGGTGGCATCAGGTCAAACTTGAGCGGGCCGTATCCCGATCTGTAGAAATGCAATATACAACCCGCGCCGCAACACCTCGCTAAGTGCATCAATTTTAAAGCGCGCCTTTCCATCCCAGCACTCCATTCATATCGCGTCCAGTGGCCGGTTGAAACCACCAACTCTGTTCATGTATTGTCTGTACTCCGACTTCTTCACTTTGTACACGGCGTAATTTCGATCGTTGCCGGGTACCTTCGTGTTCTTCGTTGACTTGAAATCCCCAAAGCCCATGACGCGACGCATCTCAGCCTCGGAGTCCTCGTCGTCTGCTCCATTCTCCATCTTGACATCCTTCTGGTCCTCCCTTTTGACGCCATAAGCATTGGTCCGAAACCCCGTCCCGTTCGGCCTGCTGTCCGCTGGTTCACGCTTTATTCGCTCGTCTGGTGCGCCACGTGGTCCGCGAGGCGGTGGTCCGTTGGTGTCACGATTGCGCTGAAAGTCGCGATCGCGATCACGGTCTGAGCGCGTTGAAGGTCCATTCCTTGGCGGAGGTCCTCGCGGCGGTGAGCGGTCCCTTCGACGATCATCGCGACGGTCTCGACGTGGTGGTGAACGCGATCGATCATGCTCTAGGAGAGAGTCAGCAGTTGAACCTCCGTATCGGAAGATGCGTGACGCACCGTAGCGCGGTGTGTGGCTGCGATTGTCGTCACGCGGTACGCGACGGTCTTCGCGTCGTCCGTGTCGTTCTGACATGGTCAGTTGGTGTTGCAGAGAGACGATGTTGTGGTTGTACTGCAGAAGATTGTATTGATCCGACATGACTCGCGGTTCACTTCGGCTCCACTCTTCACGCTAGCTGATATTTCTTGGCAAATTGACTGCCGCTACTCTAGTCGTCCAAGCAATCATCATCAGACGCTCAGTCAGAGATTGTCAACCATGACTGAACTGTTCGATGAAGTGTAACTTTCACCAATCATCGCTACTGGGTTCATGTACCGAGTATTGATCCGAAATCCCAGCGTCATATTTCATCTTCTTCTTCATCAAAATCGTCCTCCACCCCCATGTCATACAAAATCCTTCCTCCTTCTCCACCCCCATTCTGAGCATCATAGTATGGCAACACAACGCCCTCCCGATCTCTCCTCTGTTTATCCGTCAGCCCCAGCTCGAACGTTGTATCGGCAGCCTCTTCCTGGGCTGTGGCGGCCTTTTCCTCAGGCGTCCGATACTCAGGATGGTCCTCAAGGAGAATCGCAGTTTCTCGGCTTCTAGTCTGAGTAGCTGTTGGCCTGTCGAGCGGTAGGAAATACCACTCTCGAACTCCTCTGCCACTCTTCCTTCTATGCTCCATTTCAAGGACTAGACCTCGGTCACCGTTGGCACCGAGACTCTGCAAAACACCTTCGACACCTTGCTCCAAGCCAAATATTGGCTCCGCGTGACTTCGCGACCTTGCTGCTTTTTGGGCCAGTACGTGGTGCAGGGAATGTGTCGTGAAGATTGTTGTTGCTAGGTAGCGTAGAATCACTAAAGCAGACGGCGTGTAGGCGTCTTGGTGTGGAGCTTTCGAGATTGGTAGTGGCACATCCGTATGGTATAATGCCAATAGAGAAACAGTCGGTCCAATGAATGAGGAGAGCAGAGCAGGGACATTTGATGCTTGAGAGGCGCTGAGTGTGTTCAAATTGTCGAATACCAGCAGTTTCTCTACATCACCAGTGTCAGCCTCAGCGAGCTTCATATCCACAGAGATCACTGACTTTGCGTTGAATCAGTCTTAAGATGGTTGATGACTTCGTTCTGCCAAGCTTGCAGACTCTGGCTCCAGGCTTTGACGAAAACATCTGCATAACGCGGTCTACACAGCGTCTCGAAAGAGACAAAAATGATTTCAATCCTGGAGGCCTGTGATCGTTAGTCGGCGTGGCACCAATCTTGGTGCTGTAACACTTACCGTGGCCCGTCTCGTGTACTCGACCAGCAGTAGTTTGCCCGATTGCTCGAGGCTGTCGAGGACCAATGTGAATGGAGAAGCACCATCTCGTCCGTTTAAGAGTCGAGAAATCAAAAGCAAATTATGCGTCCGTCTGTGCTGGAGAGACAGAGGAGACATTGTGACGCTGTGACTGCACTTTTTTCAAGTAGAACTGATGGCCGGAAGGATGATTGAATGTTCAATCAAATTTGACGCTCTCACATGAAATTCAAAACCTCAACACTGGCGGCGGCGAGAATGCAACAGTGCTCCTTTCGAATTGTTTGAAATGCATGACTCGGAGCAGTGCGGAACATGTATGAAGGAGAAAGGAGACCGCCATGAAGTGAGAGGAGAGTTTTGATGAAAGCAAATTAATTATTCCTCACATTCTTCAGGCTGTACTGAGCATGCCTTCTTGGCAGAAAACATACAGCCTGTACACGCTTTTGCCTCATTCGTGGCCACAAATTGCCCTCTGCTCTTTATGAGAACAAGAGGAAATCAGTACTCCCATGGAAGCCGTACGTTTCAAACCTTTACCACCGTCAGACAGACTTGGGTGGACACGAGCACACTGCCTGCGGTATCTGCTTCGGTGCGTGCCTCGTTGGCCTGTGATGGGGTCCCACCTACCGCATAGCCGTCTCTCAACTTCTTAGTTTAGCAGTGTAGCTTGCTTGATACCTCTTTGCCCTCTCAGCCTATTGAGTCTTGGAGACTTTGCCACTCGTGATGGCTGCGGTTTTTGCTGCATCGCGAGCCTCTTCCTTTGTAACTCGCTCAGTCTTGGTCTCCTCGGAGAGCTCGCGCTTGCCCCAATCATCCTCATGAATCTTCTCCTCCCATTCGGCCCAAACGCCACTGGCACGCTCCTGCCCAGCTTGGATAGCTTCTTCGCGCCATTTCTTCGTCTCCTTGCCCTCGTTCAGGTCATCTTGGTATTGTCGGATCTCCTCTTCGATGTAAGCTCTCAGAGGTGTCATCAGTGGATGGACATTGATATCGTAAGCTCCTCCGCCTGATTTGGGCGGAAGCAGACTATACAGTTCCTGGCGGGTTTCGACTGGTAGCGTCTCCCATGCGGCATCTTGGCGCAGCACAGCCTGTGCTAAGGTCAGTCAAGTGAGCATGCGCGCCGGAGTGCAGTCGAGCATACAGGAAGATCTGGTGCTTTGCCGATCCTCGAGTTTGGCTGGATGAGCCAGCGCTTTTGCGACGGTGTCATGTTGTCAATGCTTTCGTGAACTGAGCGTGGGGAGTGGTTGAATTATCGTAAGCTGTTCGATGTAATAAGACGGGTGATGGTCAAGCATTGCCTTGACGCTGGGTGGTGTTTGTGGAAGGGCCAACAGTTGCAAGTGAGAGGGCGCAAGCAAGAAGGGATGAGTATGCTTCCTACCGTTCTCGAGACATTGCAGCTTCGATTTGTTGTCGTGCAGGCTTGCTCTTTCCCGCGGGCGATGTTGCGGACAGACTCGCCTTGCTGACCGTGGTCTGATAGTCAGTCGGCCCCCGGAGCAGTCTGGTGATAGATTGGACGGTCACGAAAATGGAGAATGCCGCTTAAATAGCGGTCTGTTCGTGACCCAAGTGTTGGGTGTGCGTGTTGCTTAGCGTTGGCGGCTGAGTGGGAGAGAGAGAAGGAGACTCGGCTCCACCACTCCACAGCACACGTTGTCGCGAGGTCGTAGGCTCCAATAATTCTACCCTCCCAACGACACCTGTTCATCCATCCTTGCTGCGAGAAGAACACTCCCACATGCGCCCTACGAGCTCGTCAGCACGCCTGTAATCCTGCCTGCAATGATCTACACCACGCAAATCGTGAGGCTCGACGGTCAGTCGCGGTCCGCAATGCTCCATCCGCTCCACCACTGACTCCCGCGGCGACCCAGGCCTCACGCTCGTGGCCTCTGTGGACGACTCACAGATCCAGGAAGTCACAGAGCTCAAGCAGAACATCCGCCAAGTCATCAAAAAGCTGACGCCCTCCTCCGAACCTCGCGCGTCCATCGAGAGCTCGAAGTACACCATCCAGTACGCCCACCGTCCGCACCGATTCGCCCTCACGTACCACTGATCACCGCGACAGCTATGTCTTGAACGATGCCGTGGCATACCTCGCCATCACCGAGCGCTCTTACCCCAAGAAGCTCGCCTTGACATACCTGGAGGACATTCGCGCAGAGTTCCAGACCTCGTACAAGCGCGATGAGATCCACGATCCGCAGCTACGGCCGTACCAGTACTCCGAATTCGATCGATTCATCGAACGCTCGAAAAAGACCTACCAGGATTCGCGGGCGACGGACAACCTGAGCAGGTTGAATGACGAGCTGAAAGATGTCACGCAGGTCATGACCAAGAACATTGAAGATTTGCTGTACCGCGGCGACTCGCTGGAGAAAATGGGTGAGCCGATACGCCACGGCATCTTGACACAGCACATTCTGATAACAGAGATCACCAGGCGATATGTCGTCCCGGCTCCGAGACGACTCTCTCAAGTATAAGCGCGCCGCTGTCCGGATCAACTGGGAACTGTTACTCAAACAATATGGGCCCTTTGCTGGGCTCGGGCTCCTCATCTTGCTTCTTCTCATTTGGCGATTTTGGTAACAGGTATACTCCCAGCTTGAGATTGTTTCTTTGATCAAAATTTAGGCATAGCGTGGCGTTCAGGATAAAAGCAACCCGGCATTAGACACCTGGAAAACTTGCATGATACCCGAGGGCATACAGAAAAGCTCTTCCGAAAGTACAAGAGACATACGAAGCTCCTCTTGACCCGCTTGCTGTGGCAATTTCCCATATACGGTTTGTTTCTTTTGATTTCCTTGTCTCCTCGTGTCAGAAAAGATAGCTCAAAGCAACCTTCCATGACAGAACTCCAGAGTGAAAACGAAAGAAGAGGAGAACATAGAACTTGATATTGCGAGGAGAATGAACGCAAAGGAAAATTCTTGCTGGACCTACCTGTGGACAATGGGAGGACGGATATCTGCGTGTGCAGTCACCCGAACGCCGAAGCTTGAATACAAAGCTGGTCATCGTCTTGCTGAGTCCTGTGCGGGTCGGAGCACAACAGAGAACCCATGTGAAGCCAGCATCCGGTGGGTAAGATAGAGCCACATGGCATCGTTCAAGCTTGTATTCTGGACTCATCGTATCGCTGTCAGCTGTGTGGACTCGTGCAAACCGGGCACTATTGGTCGTCGCAGGGCAACACTGGCTCCTCAAGACCATCGCTGGCATTATCTGTCTGGCCAGCCGGATCATCAGCAGTGCTGTTCGAAGGCTGTTCGGGGAGCCCAGATGTACGTGATGCGCACTGTTGCATCAAGACTACGAAACCGATTGCTACTTCTGGTGCTCCTGACTCGCACTCCTATAACCGTATACGGCATTCTCCTGGTGGCTGGTCTCCTGTTGTGCCCGCGCATCCGGATCGGGGTGCCTGGAACCATCTCTTCTTCTGGCACTATCGTCAGTCGCCTAGCGGAGCGAATGTGATTGCCATCCTCGCTTCAGACCGCCGATCGAATTATTTTTATGGTCGGAAAGCCGTTGGCAACTGGCTTGGTGCTTCTCGCGGACCGGAGGCGGTGCCCATGCAGGTCTGCCTCCCAGTGCAACATGTCTACCGGGGCCTCACCCTCTGGATCTATCTCTTGTCCCGCGTCTTGGCCTCTGCTTCAAACCGCGTAGCCATTGCTGTGTGACTGAAGAGTCGGAGTGCGAATGCTGCGACTCTGCTCCGCCGAGGCGATCCCCCTTGTCTGCCTACCGGATCAAGCTGGTCGTGAATAGGCTCCGTGTCCTTGTATCTACACCTGGTGGCATGCTGTTGATTCGACTTGCCGAGGGACACAATCCGTGTTGTCGTTCGGAGGCGATTGGCAGGGTGATGGTGTCGCAGACGTGACTGGATGGATGTCTGCACCGGGCGCACGGGCTGGCAGGCCGTGTCGCAAGTTCCGCAAGCACAGCAAACATACATCGTGGTAGCGCTCGTTCACATGGCTATCGCGAAGGCTCTGACACTTTCTCCGGCGAGGAACTCGTTCTCATAAGGTCGTCGTGGGCATTGCACGGTGTCGTGTTGAGTTGTTCGACCACCCCGTCCCGCCAAGCCTCTGTCCACAGAAGCGGCTTGCGGAACCACCAACCCTCGGAGGCCGCAACAACTTCACCACAACACGGACACGCACAATATGGGTATGAGGAGGCTTGCACCGAAATGCTGAACAAGCTCATATTTACATCTTGTTGTGGTGTTGCGGTTGTGGCGAATCGCTGCCAGGGGAGGGAAATTTGCCGCTGAAACCATATATATGTCAAGTAAATTTGCTGATTGGTACAACCACTAGACCGTCACATGCCGTGGCACCTCCCACTCTCGGCTGGGAGGTTGGTCTGGTGGTTGTACGCGGGCGGCAGGCGGAGGGGAGGAAAGCCGGGACTAACGTGATGAAACATGTAACAGCAATTCATTCAGGACACTACTAATTCGATCACAGAACAGGCAACCCAAGGGCTGATCGAGAGATTAGTCGCTTGGAGGCTCCCACGTCAAGCTTAGCTTGGACCTGCCTACCGCGTCTTTTTTTGGGCTCCTTTCCCTTCCTTTGTGTGCAACCACTACTGAAGCGACGGGCAGAGCGAAAAGTGGTGGGTCTTTTTGTGTAAGTGCTTGGCGGTGGTGACCAATACAGGTGCGTGGTGTTGGCAAAGGGGATCTGTTGAACCGGGGCTCAGCAGAATAGCGACACTTTTGCCGGGATGCTGATCACAACCTCCACAACACCGACGAAACAAATCGCGATATGAGGACTGCATCGCCGAGCTGAGAGCATCTTTAGCATGTGCGCATTGGACCTTCACTCCAAGTGTTGAAGGTGTGGTGGGATTTTGCATCTTTTTGCCACTTTGATTCTGGCCCGGCTGGAGGCGGATTTCCGCCACCAAGTCGCTGAACGCCGGACAATTTTGCCTCGAAGGCAGCACCGCACGTAACAACGCTGGTGACATTCATCTGGCTAGTTGGAAAAGTCTTGAAGAGCTATGAGATGCACCTCCGATTTAGCTGTGCATGATGGCACAAAATTTGGGGAGTTTGAAGGCAATTCGAACGGTGGGCGCGCTCTGCTTGAGCAACTCAGCGGAGGACATGACCGAGCGAGCAGCGACGAGACACCCAGCCTTGGCAACTCACGACTCAACACCACAAAATATACGACAGCGGCCCATTGCCTGACATCAGCTACCACCCGAGCAGGCGCATGAGCTAGCAAATATGTTCCAGCGTAGCGCATGCTTTCTGTCCGAGCACCAGGCAGAGAGACGCTCCGCCGCTGAAATCTACGCTGATATGGCGATGCCAGCCACAATTTGCGCTCGGCTTAAACGACCGCGCTCCATCAATGTTCAGCGCCTTTCACAGATCGACCCCCAGAATGCGGCAGAGGGAGCTGCGCAAAGGGAAGGTGGTGACGGCTGAGTCTGTCACTGGCTGGGATCAACGCCGCGAAGAGGGTGCTCATCGGATAGAGACTGCGAGTTCTCGCTTCACAATCACGCTCAGCCATCTCGCGCTCAGCTGTCGAGCTCACAACGGACCTAAACTATCGTCCCAGCTGATGCCAAAATCGACACTTGCTCGACATACACGACCTTTCCGCACACGTGCCCCCTGTGAGCGATCCTCCGCCCGCCCCAACCTTTGCTCCACAATTTCTGCCGGTCCATTCTCCGCCAGGACGCACTCTGGCCACCCGAATAAAGCACCTTCCGGAAAGCACGAGAAAAAATGCGCCGCGAGCATATCATGGTTATATGATAGTCGGCTTTCAAAGCGTGTTTTGTCGAAGCAAGATCGCCGAGCCATTCCGTTGAGAAATGGTGCAAGTAGAAGACAGGCACACGAAAATAGAGAGCGCAGATAGATGGCTGTGCTGTGGTGTTGCTTGTCCTATGCGAGTCAGGCAGACCACGGGTCGAGAGCTATGTGGAGGAGGAAGCTTAGGCCGTCAGCGGCAGGTGCGATAATGGGCCATGTCTCTATTCACCCATCCGGCAGAAAGTAGCATGCGAAGTTGAATTCGAGGGATATTGAAAATCTATGGGAAAACAAATCTATACTGGATGAGAACAAACACATCAAAGGAGGGCCGTGAGAACACTTTCGCGCTTTGTTAGCATTTCCTCCCACTCTGCCTCTGGGTCGCTCAACGCGGTGATCGCCCCGCCAGCGCCAATATGCCAGTCATCGCCCTCATCGTCCCATTTGAACGCGGTGCGGATCACCACCGAGAAGTCGCCGCCGCCGCCGACATCGAGATAGCCGAGTACACCACTATACAGGCCTCGAGGCTTCTCACCTTCAATCTCGGATAGGAGTTCGCAAGACCGCTTCTTTGGAGCCCCAGTCATGGAGCCCGGTGGCAGGGATGCAGCAAGAGCTGATATTCCCGAACCACCTTCGACGGTCCCTTCAATCACAGACACGAGTTGGAACACGGTTTGGTACTCTTCCACCGACATCAGCTTTGGGACGTCCACCTTAGCGATGCGCTTCACGCCTGCCAAATCATGGCGGATTAGATCGACGATCATGAGATTCTCAGCGCGCTCTTTGGGAGATGCCAGGAGCTCTTCGGCTTTGGCGCGAGTCACTCCAGGTGCTTTCTTGACGGTCCCCTTGATCGGCCGGAACTGGCACTTGCCATTGCGAGACCACGACAAGAAACGCTCGGGGCTACTGCCAACAATGGCAATTCCAGGAACACCATCGTGTTGCAAGCGCATGAACGCACTGAAAGGGGCTGGATTGCGGTCACGTAGCTGTCGATACATCGCCCACGGCTCGGCAGAGGTGCGAAGTGATGATTGATCGGTCAAGCATAGCTCATAGGATTCACCAGCTCTCAGGTTCGCCTGGCAATCTAATACCTTTTTGCAGTACTGCTCCTCTTGCGGTCCAGCCACCAAATGTGCTATCAATTTCTCGCGTTGTACAGTGCCACTATTGGTCTGCATGTTGGAGTGTCCCAAAACATGAGACTTAGTAGCTTGCAACCAGTCGTGATCGGAGGGGCGAATCGTCTGCACATAAGCCACGTGCTCGACGTGGTCCACAACAATGCTTCGCTCCGTCATCAAGAACCAGAGATCGGGATGTGTAGGATTCGCACCAACCGGTGGTACGTCTATACTTTGTAGACCGGCCTCGTAGGAGATGAAGCCAATCAACCCGCCCCAGAACGGAGAATTTGGAGGGCCGCTTTGTGCCTTGTTTGACAGCATTATATCCTCGATGCGTGCGAATGCATCAGATACATTTTCAAGAGGAATTATTCGTGTGGTTCCATTATCGTCAACTTCCATGTGGCGATGCAAAGTGGAGAATCGATACTGTTTGGAAGACGCTAGAGGTAGGCCAATGATACTGAAGCGTCCCGTCTCCGGATTCACTGGTCTGCCGCCGCGAGTGCCCGATTCGAGCAACAATGGTCGATCGCATACGCCCCGGCCTCGCAGCATCTCAACGATCGAGGCCACATCCGGGAGATGTTCGAAGTTCAATTGAATCCACTGCACCGCTGCACCGGGATGCAGGGAAGACGCCACTGCATCGCAATCTTCGGCCGGACTTTCAGGAACGAGGTGCTGCATTGGCCGCGCTCTTTGATTGTGGTTTCGCCATTCCCAGGCTTTGCCCCACCAGTTTTTCATCAGCTTTTGGCCTTCCTTGTTGGTACAAATGGACTCTGGATGATATTGAACGCCCCAGAATGGCTTATACTCATGCCGTACAGCCATAAGAGTAGGCCCATTTGGAAGACTCATCGAGGTCCAAGATAGTGGTACGAGCCCTGGGCAGTTCTCAGACTTCTCCCATTGGTGTGACAAGCCCCAGTCGTCGACCGAACCCTTCTGCCCGAGTGTGACATGCAGAGAATGATACTGCGTAGCGACGACGCGCCCAGTTTCAGCATAAATGTCCTGGTGGCAGTGGTCTACGATCGTCATGATGCCATGCCGGGGTTCCTTCAAGCGCTCAATCTTCGCGCCAGACGCTAAGCAGAGGCTTTGAAAACCGAGACATATCCCCAAGACGGGAAGTAGGTGCTCCTCAGGTAGGTTCCATAGCTTTCCGATTAAGCCAACGTCTTTCGCGTTGGCAGGATGACCGGGGCCAGGACCTGCGACTACTGCATAGAAGCCATCGAGATATTCGAAGAAGGCTTCGTCGTTGAGGACAAAGCGAGCATCATTGATCTTGATGCTCTCAATCGTGACTGGTAATTCAGCTTGTAGTAGCGCTACTATTGAATGTGAAAACGAGTCGTAGGCGTCAATAAACAGGACCCGGTGCCGTAGCATGTATTCCGAATGGATCAGATGAATGACTGTTCCCAGAGATGGCAGTACTGGCTCAGATTTGACGTGATGCCGCAAAAGAGAATCAACTACCGCACACGCCGCGTTCTCTCCAGAAGCATATTAAGGAGTGTCCTCATCAGCAGCGATGGAGAAGCAGAAGAGTGGTGGTTCGCGACAGAGTGACATCGGAGAAAGAAAATTGCCCGGAGTGGTCCCCTCTGAAGGCACGCGGCAATCCGAAAGCGACCGAGAAGTCAATCGAGGAAGAAAGCCTGAGGGTCGGATGGGCTGCTTTGCCGACCGCTCCGACGACAACCCTTCTTACCGCCACCGCCACCGCTCCGCTCTCCCACCGCATCAACACCACCACCACCACCACCACCAGTGACGACAGCATACATGCACCGTGCAGCCCGCGCACGATCACGACTTCTGCCGTAATCTCGCTGTCGCACAAGCAACGACCAAGATCTGCAAAGCGTAGGCTAATCTTACTTTTAGTCGAGCGCTAATCCCGGTGGAAAAGGTGTCATGTGCAGGGCATGTGCAGCACACCACCAATAAAGTATTTCTGTACCATCACGCGGTGTAGAGCCGGCTGACGGGGATGATAAGAGAAGGGGGAATAGACACCCAAGTCATTCTGCGTCGCGTGCCTGCTAACTTAGCGACGTACCAGGCAAGGCAAGCTATTCCGTCAGTGCTGTTGCTTTCCTTGCTCTTCTCCTCCTTCTTCTCATCATCAGCACACTTGCATATCGTCGACAGAAATTTTTCAAGCACGCGAAACCCAAGAAAACCAGTTTCAACTCCGTTCAAAACAACTCTCCCAAAATGGCAGACACCAAGCCCGCGGAGACCGCCCCAGCTGTCGAAGGTTCCGTCCGCCCCTGACTTGTCTCCTCAGCGATGACTAGGGATTGTACGTGCTGACGCTGGAAATAGCTCCAGTCGAGAATACGACTGCGCTGCCCACCATCGAGACTGAAGCACCCAAGGCCGACGCAGCTGCCGCCAACGGTAAGAAGGATCCCACAAAATCAAGCGGAAGGCATCGTCTAACTGAGCATCCGCAGCCTCTGCGCCAGAAGCCGCA
>ANSM01007545.1:0-18223 GCA_000347735.1 Cercospora canescens BHU | reverse complement strand
TCGAACGAACCTAAGTAAATACCGAGCTACTCTATAGGATTGCCGGCGTATAGGTCGGTTTAGGGTTATTTAAATTATATAACTATAATCTACAGACTACTAGAGCCCTACTATATGCGTTAAAACGTCGAAAAAGTAAAGTTGAATTTTAAAGCTAATCGCTATGTAACAAAACATTAAGTTTCGCCCTCAGACCGCGTAGGCGCGCCGCCGAATAGGGAATAGCGCGACCGCGAAGGTCTGTGCACACTGAGACTAGTTTCGATCGCGATCCTGCCGTCAGCGTTCGCGAGAGCCGCCACATTTGGAAGCATACGTGAAGAACCACTTGTTACACGCGGTTCGTGAAGCTGTTCATTCCCAGTGGCTTGGGGTGAGGATGAGTGGGTATTCTGCACTATCGGACATGAAGCGAGCGACGAGATCTCGCAGCTCTGCACAGTAGCCGTACTTTAGCCGGGTAAGGTGACACAAGAGAAGTGAATGTTCCGCACCGACAGCTATTGCAAAATCAATTGTTCAATAACGAGAGAGTATTGGTATCGTGTTCCCATCAAGAGGGTCACGTACTTCCAAAAGACATTAAGTTTACATCGTCCACTCTCGCTGACATGTATTGTCGCAACTGTGTTCCCACGCCCGAATGTTCCTGCCCCAACTTCACCGTCCCTATCAGCACGCGACTGAGCTCCAGAAGCTTCTTCTTACCACCATGTTCGCCTCTAATAAGTTGGCTCAGGCTTGGACTCGTATTTTGGTGGTTGAGTTGGGTAGCCGTGCTTTTCTGAGCAGTGGCTAGAGGTCTCGCACTTGGTGGAAGTAGATGTGCATACGGATGTCGACCAAGTCTCCTTATGCTCAGTTGTGGTGTAAGGGCATGGAGTGCTAGTGGTCACCTTGTCCTCGCGATACGTGGATTTGCTGATGCAGAAGTCAGCGACCTTTTGATGCCAAAAGGCGGAAATTGAACTTACACATTAGTCTTCGGCACCGTAGTGGTCACTGAGCACGTGCTGTGTTCCCATGTGGTGATGCAAGAGGTGCGATCGAAACTGACAGTCGATGTCTTGCACACGATAGTAGTCGAGTGGTCTGGGACTGTGATCGTCTTCGTGATTGGAATGGTCTTGGTGATGTGGTACTCCTTTGGCACTGTGAACCGTCAGCTTGGCGACACAGACTGAAGATCAGCAGTCGACGCCTACCATAGGTAGTCTCAGTGTACACCTTTGGCACCTTGGTGGTATAGACGTGTGGTTTGTATTCGGTCTTTGTGATCGTCTTGGTCTCATGGTATGGCACAGTCTTCGTGGTGGTGTGATAGACAGCCTTGCAGGTGCTGCTGGTTACACACTCTTGCTTCACTGGGCTGTATCCTCCGTCACCTCCACCTGGCAAGGCGACAACGACGCCCGCAGCGGCGAGGAGAGCTGCCACGATCTGCATATTGCCTGTTATAGGGACTCGGTGACGCGTAGGCGAGGGCTGGTCTATTCATGAGCGAATGTCAAGTGGACGTGAGTGAGAAGAAAGAACGCTGCAGATTGACTTGAGCTTTCTCATATATCTGTACTCATACTGACTGTTGAGCTCACTGCTCAGTTTCCCGCTGGTACGGCGGGCCTTGCACGAAGACATCAATGCGCCTGCGCGGAGACATACCACACGTCAGGCTCATAGCGTGCTGCCACGTCCGATCGACCAGTCTCGGACCGGTATATCAGCAGCAACTGCTGGCTCCCATAGGCAGGTTGAGCTCGTAGCGCAGCATTTTGGGTGATGGGTGCATCATACAAACAGCAACGACCCTCACAATGGCCTGTCGCGAAGTGGAGGTCTGGTTTCAGCGGATGTGTCGGAGGTCAGAGCTTGAGTAGTATGGTGATTAGAGCTGCCGTGAGTGGGCGGCAGTGCGGTTTCGCGGGTTGGAGACTCTGTGTGGTATGTGGAGATTCGAAGCTCGAATCAGATCCAGACGCAGCAGCAGAAGCCCATGCTCTACCTGCCTGCGCACATACATACTGTCGACGCACGGCGGTGCTGAATTGCATTTGACCGAGACTGCACGAACAGAAGCCAGAGCCGTGGGGCTTGGAGGGAGACAAAGGATACATGGGAGGGAGAGATTGGGAGTGCGGGACTCCCGACAGCTGGATCGGCCCGTCTGGAATAACATTAACCCGTGCCCAAATCACTTCAGTCTGCCAGTATCTGGTCGACCAGGCCTAGACCTTGCCCAAACACCGGAGACAGTGAAGCACCACTGGTACACTGAGCACAACTGCCTCGATGATCGATCTAGAACTAGCTCAAGCGCTCAAAAGATTGAATTAAGCTGGGAGTGAAAGAACGAGAGCTATGTGTCATCGCTGCAGCCATGGCAGCTGCACTGTCCCTCCGTGACCGTCCTACCACGCCGACACTGGTACGCAGAAGCACAACGACTGCGCAGGAACATCAATTGGATCATCCGCCATAGCTCCGCGCTGATTGTTCTGCCGCGCCGAGCGAACGGCATTGATGGTACGAACGAACACAGGCGCTGGGTGCGAATCTTGAACCTTGCGATCACGCTACAGCCAGCATTTTTGGCCATGTCCACTCACACATTCACGATGTGGCTGATTGGCAGACAAGCGCATCTTGTAATGCCTCCTTCGATCATACTCATCCCGGCCTCACAACACGTCTTCCTCGCGAAGAAGACACGTACCTGGCATGATTTGAGAACTGTGTCTGATGACAGTATGATTCTCAGCAAGAATGCAATCTCGAAAATTTCCCGGGGTTCAGTACTGGATCCGGAAACAGTTTAAAGCAGTTCTCGAGCGGAAAAAGTCTTGACAAACTTCTTTACGAATGCCCTCTGGAATTATGCGAAGGCCAAAGAGCGAGACGATCAAACAAGCTCAATTAACTGGGAGTGGTCATGCAACTTTGCCAGCCTGTAAGCTGCAGACTCTGGAAGACGTCTGCAAGCCTATGGTACCGACTTTGCCGCGGAGAGTTCCTCAGCTCTTTGCGAACTACCCATCAGAACAAACATAGTCGGGCACCCGACGCTCCACTCACTCAGCCACTTCGGATCCCACAAAGACTCCAAGCCCTTTTTGCTTTTGAAGCTGCACCTGTTCTGATCCGATGCAGACAGTGCAAGGTGTTCCTAACTTGCGAGCTGCATTCTACTCCAACCTTGAGCGTAAATCATCGCGAACCTCTCTGCAAATAGTGATCATCAATGAGAACACCAGTAGTGCTGAACTGCACGACCGCCTGTGAAACATTAAGGGCAAGAGTTTTGCAGTGTAGGGAGAGGCAATGAACGACTAAATCCAATGTCGAAGGTCACCACGCTCTGTGCTGGAACTGGATCTCTTGATCTGAATCGAGCTGTATATCCTGGGTGCTGATGCCTGCGGACCGGGCTCTATTGACAGTGCAGCACCGGAGCCTCACTGCCGGTCGTTCATGCGAGGGGCAGATTTGATGATACCATCGATCGTGTAGACAGTTATTCTGATAGTCGTGGCAGTCAGTATGAGGAGTTGAGCATGCAGCTTCGCTACAAGCTCAGAGCCAGTAGTGCCAATGAATGAGCTCAGCACTTTGTCATCGTCACTGCATAGGTGTGCAGCTCTGGAGTTTGGTCAATCTGAACACGAAGCGGAGTTCTCGGATGCATACCCCGCCACAGTGCGTGGGAGATGCACTCCTTCCTTTGACTCTCATCGAACCGCTGATGATGCCATTCTACAACGATGAGGCGTCTGATCACACTACAAGAAAACGACTGCACCATGGTGAGCGCGTTGAATCAGTAAACGGCACGCACACCAGCAATCTATTTCAGTATCAATTCGATCGTAGAGTGTGGAGCGGCACTTGGAAATGACGTGTACACCGTGATGGTTGGTGGCGCGGGTTGCCGACTCGCCATACATCTTCGAAGGTTCGACACTGCAGCGCGAGTCTCACTATGCATCTGGTAAGCGGAGCACGAATTTGAGACTTGCACTGTCGATCCGTGGAGTGCTGATCATCGGGCCACCCGTGAATGCCATTTTTCACAGGCGGCATTGGCATGCGATGTGTTCTCAATTCGCTTGCTGAGGACTTCGCTTGCATTCTCAGTCGAGCCCATGCTAGTTGTTTCTATACATTTCACGGGGCTGCCGCTGGCTGAGCGCCACACAAAATCGCTTAAAACGAATTTATCTTACACTGACCCACAAAACAGCACATGAGTGTATTGCCCCTTCGTGGCTAGCGTCACATTCATTTCACCCACCATTAGCATTAGTAGCACTAGTACAAGAGGAAAGGTTATGAATTATGCCCACGCTGTGTGATTGCACGCAGGTTGCTTGTTCAGATCGAGCTCTCGTATGCACTTTTGAAGTCTGAAGCTGAAGTGGATCTAGTGGCTTGCTGCAAGACTCCCCGCGTATTCACTTTCAGCTGCTGCACAGACACCGACAGGGATCTGCTCTTGCCTTGGAAGGTAACGATTTTCACATGACAGCACACGTTGCGCAATGCGGCATGCCCGGTCCGCCTGGACGGGTAACGCGAGCCATGCGGGCCGTCAACTTCTCACGACCCGCTGCGCCAGCTAAGACACTACGTTCTAAACAGTCCCAGCAATGACGGAAGCTACAGCGTTCTGGGCGTTCGTGGGTACCAGATCATACACCATCCGCAGTTGTAACAAGCCAATCGCTTGAAACCGAACGGCAAGCCTCTGCGTGCACGAAGCGATGGCGTTGATGCGGGACCACATGCAGCAAGTGAGCTGCTTTGACTCGCCATGGCACATGTGTTCCTCCGCCAATGCCAGTCCGACGATCGAACATGAAGGGTCTCGAGACGCTCTACATGCAAAGCCGAACTCCAGCCACTCAGCCAGTGCAGGCCAGCACAGTCCAATGCATAAGAGGCGTGGAACGCAGCCATCAGACGGCGACGCCGATGTCCCCCTCCATATGTTAAGCCGCCTCCCCGAAGTTGTAGCCATTTTCGTTTCCTCGGTAGTTTATGCCAGCAACAGGTTTCAGCAGAAAATTCTGGTTGAAGATAAAACGCAAGCTTTGCGGTTGTTGCAGCGATTCTGATCCCCTCGGAGTTCCACCACGGTCCGTACACGTTACTCAAAATACTCCATCCGTACCAAAGACTCGGAACCAGGATCCTGACCTCCACTGCCCAGCTATAGGAAAAGCCATCAGGACCTCTGTAGCGAAAACCACTTTCGCAACGATGCAGCGCTCAGCCAGCGGGCCTGCCCCCTCCACGCCTCAGAAGACCCCTCTGACAACGGGCACAAACGGTGTCAATGGATACTTCTCCCCACCTCCACCGAGCTCACCATCTATCCGTTTCGGTGGATCAACCCGAGGAAGCACCAGAATAGCTTCCAGCTACTCCGTGTACCGCAGCTCTACCGGAGGGCCGCAGAAGTCGTCGATTGTCAAGGATACAGCCTACACTCTGAAGCGAAAGAGTGCCTCTGAGCTTGGTGCTGGCATCAGCGCGACAGCCGACAATGTTTCTTTTATTCACCTGGTGGAATGGATTCGCTCAGAGAGATTGCAGACACTGCCGCATAAGGGTTCTCGATGGGATACGGTGTTGATTCGCGCACTTTATTTTGCTGAGCGTCTTCATGGCTTCGAGACGCAACTCAAATCGCATGCTTCGGAGACAGAACATGCGGCGCATCTTGGGTATGGCCACATCAAGCTTCTCTTGGAGGTAAGTGAGCTCTCAAATATGCAACGATGCCTTATGCTCATGGAAGATAGCTTGGTCACTCCAATAGCATTGCACTGGACTCTGCTTTTGGATTCATGTACAGATGTTCCTCCGCGGTGTCGGCGCTTCTGGCTCGCTCAGAAGTTTTGAAGCTGTCCAGCGAGGTCTATCAGCAACTATGCCTGATGTACACGGACCTGCTGACCCTGGTTGTCGACGTAGCAGTCCGCTTCTACCGCACAGTTCATGGCAGCGAAGGTCAATCTGCCAGCTTGGACATGTATGAGGTCTTTGGCGAGACCATCACTACATTCCGTGAGCGCCGCGAAGTCATCACCAAAGCTATTTGGAAAGACCAAATTGACTCCAATGGCGGTTCCGAGGACATCGTGGACATCGATGTGCTCAGTCGCTGGCTCGCGCCGCAGGATCGTGTCCTTGCTACACTGGCTCAGGACCACACCCTAATCGCTAATGATCTGGCAGAGTTCACCGGCATTTGGTTCTTGGACGATCTTTCAAATTTTGTCAAAGGCCAGGATTCATCCCTACTTGTGAATGGTCCAGCAGGCTCCGGCAAGACGACACTCGCTGCAGCTCTTGCAGAACGCTTGCAACGACCAATTGCCAGGAAGTCTTACACGACTGCGTTCTGCTCTGTCGGCGCAGTCCCATCCCAAGCCACCAGTTTGAGTGTCGTAAAAGCCTTGCTGCACCAAATCTACAATATTCGCGTGGGCAATGTCCGCCTGTATTCGGCTGTGGTCGCAGCACATGAAAGAGCTCGTTACACTGCAGATCCAACTAAGTACGAGGACTTGCTCTGGGACGCTCTCGAAGAAGTTCTTCGCAGTCCACTCCAAAATGCACCCGACTTAGTCTTGATTGTGGAAGGCATTGACGAAATCTTGGGCGGCCAAGCTGCCGGTCAAGGACTCCTACAACGCTTGGTACACGCAGTTGAGCAAGCAAAGGGCGTGAAGCTCATTGCAATGGCGCAGAATCTCAAGCTTCCAACTGGAGCTCGTGGCACCAGCCGCGGGATCACTGAGACAGACACCAAAGGCGATATCCACGAAGTAGTGATCAAGACTTTGATCAAGTCTCAGCACTTCAGAGCTAAGACCGGCCGAGAGCAAGAGTCACTTGCCGAACACATTATCAGCGTCGCAGACGGCAACTTCTTGTGGGCAGAGCTTACTTCCGAAGTACTGCGCCTGGAGAAGACACCACAAGATCTCGACAATACAGCCAACGGCTTGAGCAAGACCAAGCACACCATCGATAGTCTCACCGAGACCCTAATCACTCGTCTACAGCCAACGGAAGACGCCAAGCTGCTATTATCCTAGCTCGTCAATGCCGCTCGTCCATTGACTTGGGAAGAAATTGACAGCTTGTTCTCGATCAACCCTCAGAACATCAGCAGGTCGGAGCGCAGTCTCAATGTTCACAACATCGTATCGTCTTTGGCGCCTCTGCTTGATGTGCAAGAGGATATCATCAGGCCACGACATACTTCTGTTCAGAATGCCTGCCGTAATCTACTCAAATCTGGCAAGTTGACAATTCCGGTCAAAGAGCCTCAGCTGGATTTCCTGCTCCGCGTCCTCACGTACGCCAAGCTGGCGTTGACTGAGAAAGGCGAGCCGACCTTGGATGACACAGATCGGTCTGCTGTGGATTACAACTCCGGTCGTCATCCGTTCCTGGAATATGTCGTGCGGTACTATCCATGGCATCTTCAGCAAGCCGGAATCATTACCACAGGCAGTCCCGCCGAGCCCAAGATCAGCCCTGAATTGCAGAAGGCATTCCCTGAGAGTACGACCCTGGCCGTACTCGAATGGCTATGCTGGGATGATCAGTTTCCAGGAGCTCAAGAAGTCGAAGTGCACGACACTGTTCGCCGCGTGCGAATTAAGATCTTCACTGAGAAGCACCCAGCTGTCCTCCAGAGCTACATCAATACCGCGTGCTACTGGGAAGCTTTGGAGGACTGGGAGAAGGCAGCAGATCTCTACTATCCAGTCAGCTCTATCGGCCGCTCCATCCTGAGTGTATCACACCCAATTGTTGTCGAGTGTGCTGTGAGGTACATCCGCATTACAGATTCATACACATCCACCACCAGGACAGAGATTATTACCCGGAGAGAGCAGACTTTCATTCTGCTCATCTCGGCCTACGAGCGCCAATTTGGCATGCATTCGGAAGTCGTTATCAGAACTCGTGAGCGTCTTGCGGAGCTTTACATCGCCATCAGCGAAGAAGAGCACGCTCGAGAGATTCTTCAAATCATTCACGGGCACACTAGCAATGGTAACGGGGCCGCCGGCGGAGTCTCTCGCGGCGTCGATGAAAGGTTTGTGGTTAAATTCGGCAAAAATAAGCATGGGAAAGAGCTCGAAGAATACGAAGGCGGGATCTTCCTTGATGAGGACAAGGACGAAGATGCCCTGGTCATCATCGACGTCGGCCAGGCAGATGCCATTCTTCGCGAGATCGAAGACTACATCAAACATCAAGAATTTGTCCGGGCGGAGCAGACCTACGTCGAATTGTGGCAGCGACTGTCGGAGACGTGCAGAACTTCGCTTTCCGTTGAGTGGCACGAGAAGAAGATCCAGGTGGTGCAGGCCTATTCGCACTACCTCCATACACAGAAGCGGACCATAGAAGCCAAGAGTCTTACAACTTCGATCTGGAGAGAGTACGAACACCACGAGCTGTCCTACTCGGAGAAGATTGTATCCAGGCTGACAGAGTCGGCTCGGTTCTTGAAGACTGTGGGCGAATACTCAGCGGCCTTGTCAATCTACAAGCATGCCTCGCATTACTACAAAAATGTCCGTAAAGAGGAGTCCAGATCGTTTACCGAGATCGAGGAAGAGATGACAGTCATCAGCAACCAAGCTTTGACACAGGCCACCAAAGACACCACCAGTACATCCTCCACGTCCAGCCATGAGCAGTACGAAATGTTCCACTTGCTCATCAGCAACAAGAGCAGGAGTGTCGAGAGTTCAACACTCACGCTCGCGAAGACTTTGACAGCACGATACGTCGAAGAGAAGAAGTACTCTCAAGCTGTCTCCGTCATTCAATCCACGCTCGAGCGTACCTGGAGCTCGTTCATGTCGAGGTCTGTCCACGAGGCGACCATCGCTTCTTCTTTCCACAAGGAGTCAATTGAGCTCGTTGAGCGACTTGCGGAAGTATACATCTTGCAGCGCCAGTTCGAGAAGGCCGAAGATGTTTATGTCAGACTCTTCAGAGCTTCCCTCACGAACATCAAAGATACGTCCTTGCTGGAGAAGGCAAAGAGCTTGATCATCGGATTCTACCAGAGACGTGGACATCCCAGCAAGATCATTGCTGTTTATCAAGAGCTGCTTGCAGTCTACCGCCGAACCCTGGGGCCAAGCCACGATACAACGATTACGATCTTGTATGAGCTAGGCTCACGTTGCAGAGCCCATGCACGCAGCCATCCATACTGGCTCGAGTACTACCAACAAATCGTGGTGAGCCTGAATAAGGATTCGACGACTGTGCACGTTCGTGCAATGGATGCCACCATCATTGTCGCCGAGTCGTACTGGGAGGAGCGCAGATACAGCGATGCCGTTGCTGCATATGCGATCATCTGGACCACCTTTGTGCAAAAGCATAAAGAGTTCAAGATGTTTTCTGAGGCCAAATTCGTGTCGACGCTGTACGAGCGCTACTACCAGAGCTTGGAAGAGACGAAGGCCGACTACGAGGTCCTCCGCCAGGTAACGAGCCAGTACCGAGAGACCACCAAGACCGTGTTCGGTGCCACATCGACCATCGCGATCGAGGCCACTGTCGCGTTGGCGCGCGTCACACAACAGAGTGAATCTCGCATTGAAGAGTCCATCGCTCTGTACGAAGAAGCCTCCAGGAGCGCCTCGAAGTCAGAGTCCTCATCTTCTTCCAGCCACTTTGAGATGTCCGAACTCCGCTCGAGCCTGACAACGCTGTACAAGAAACGGATTTTCCACTCCTCGTCCACTTCGGCAAGCTCCGAAACAATCGCCAAAGCTGTCTCCATTTATCAGGAGCAGTTTTCCGAGAAGAAGAGCAAATACTCTTACTCACACGAGGAGACACTTAGTAGCCTTCGCGAGCTCTCCTTGCTCTATGTCAAAGAGAAGAAGACCGAGGTTGCGGTCAAGGAACTGAACACCGCGGTCATTACCATCGCTCAAAAGGAGACTTCCTCGGAGAGAATGTATGAATCGGCGATGTCGCTCGTGCAGACCTACCAGGCGACCAATCTCATCCAGCAGTGCACGCAAACAGTGGAAGAGCTGCACTACCAATTGGTGGTTCGTGAGAAGAGGGCAAGCTCTACCTGGAGCGTGGTAGAGGCAAGCCATGCTTCTCTCTTCTTCCTTGCTGTTCTGGAGTACCAATTGCGAAAGCATCTGGCAATCACGCTTTCCGAGATCATGGCCAGCTTGACTGCTGAGGCTTTCATGTACAGCAACTTCAAGCAGCTGGTGAAGAGCAAAGCAGCACTTGACAAGTTGCTTCTTGCCGCTGCTCCGCTGCGTCATCTGCTGCGTTTTGCCAACCGCTCCGGTCTCGTTTCTTCTGTCGATCAACAATGCGTCGACATCTTTGTACAGAGAGAAGCATCCAGTGTGCAGCTTTTGAGCAAGGACTCGCCGCGCCACTTCATTGTGGGCATCTTGGAGCATATCTCGAACCGCAAATGTACCGATTTCGTCCGCGCCGTTATCCTGGCATCGAACGCGACATTGAGGAGATTGGTGGATAACAACCAGTTCGCAGATGCACACGACATTGCGAAAATGACCTTTATGTATGCCCAGCATCGTAAGGGCTACCGTGGACCCAAGGGCATCGCCCGAGGATTCGAGCTCGCCTCGTATCTCGATGGCCGTGGCGAGAACAAATGTCCAGATCCGGAACTTCGCAAGAAGCTGCTGCAGCTGTCGAACAAGATCGTGAAAGACATCATCTCCATCTGCCGAGAGGACAAGATCAACTTCGCCCAGGTTCCATTGAAGGAACTTAACGAGCTCGTCGCTTTGTTGGGCGAACAGCAAGATTACGACACTCTAGAGGTAAGCAGGTCTCCGCTTTTTGAAATCATCATTATACTGACCAGACCCGCAGATGCTCTTGACAGAGCTATGGACCACCCGCGAAGCACAAAAGAAGTGGGCTCCCGATGTGCTGCTTCTCCTCGGTCGTCGTCTCATCTGCGCTCGCTACCTCGCCGGTCGACAAATCAAGGCCCTCCGCCTCGCCGAAGACATCGCCTACAACCTCCGCCGCGTCAACGGCGCCAGAAATCCCGCTACCCTCGAAGCATATGGCCTGTTGGCAGAACTGTACACCTCTATCGGTCAGAATTACCAGAAAGAGACGAGCGATAAGTCAGCACCAGGACTGGCGGCAGACCACTTTAGAAAAGCGATTCTCGTACACGAGGATATCTTGCGCTGGTTGCAGTCTGATGCTACTGGTGGCGATGTGGATGGAGACGTTGACGATGATGACAGCGCCGCTCAGATCCTGGCGGAGCATGGCATCCATCACGATGGCACGGGAGAGCACCAGGCCAACGCAGGCTCTGGTTTCAGCGCGACGCAGCGCGGTCAGCTCGTCAAGTGGCACATGCGTCTGTTGAAGCTGGCATACCAACGTCTGGGTAGCTGGCCAAAGGAGTACAAGGTGTACGAGTCGTTGAACGCGCAGCTGTTCAGAACTTTCGGTGATTCGCTCAAGGGCTTTGAGGGTGTTGAGAAGTGGCAAGCCAAGGGCTATGGGTCGGGCAAGGCTGAAAGTAATGAAGGAGCATTCCAGGGGAATCGTGAGTGGGAGATTATTACTACTTAGTTGATACGCGCCGTCGCGCATTTCATTTGGTTCGGGGACTCGGTCGCAGTTTGAGGTTCGATTAATGATTGTACGATCAGCAGAAATTTCTTCTTTCTGACTATTCGCGCGAGGCTGCTTCTGGGTAGATTGCTGATCGTGAGTGGCACGAAATGGGCGATGTTTTGCAGGCCATCGTGGAGAACATCTGGTGGTCAAATTGTTGGACTTCAATCTCGGATGGACCGGGTCGCAGAATTGTTGCCCCGATTCCGGATGCACGTTCAATCTCCTCATAAAATGATGCTCTCGCTCCAGACGAATGGCATTCCATGATGAGAGACTCTGTTGTGCGATGACTGAGGGTTCATGTATGAGCTCCAGATCGCGATGCGAGAGCGAATTTGGAATTCCTCTCAAGGGCAATTGGGATGGCAGAGTGGCATTGGCTGCAATGACGTCATGCCGCTTCTCTGACGATAGCCCAAAAACATGTCCGGACTCTCATGACTGCAAAACCACACCAGGCCACTGAGTCGGAACGCCATCCAATGCTCGTCAGGTAGATGGCTCCTATTCCTCCCGACTTCGCAGGTGTCTCACACATGCGTATCAATGTCTGGAAACAACTCCGAGCTCAGCTACGAAGCTCAAAGCTGATTGTGGAGCACTTATCGTCATGATCAACCAGACGCATGTCATTTTTTCGTACTCGCGAATCGGTAGCACGCAATCAGTGGTTCGAACCACTGAAACCCGAAGGCGCATCAATGAATTCTGGCCAGTGGGAGATCCCGTAACTTGGCAGGAGCAGAACAAGAGTTGGCAAAAGGATGGATCGAACCAAACGAGGGACATGACGTGGTCGTCGATGTTCTACAGATATATACAGACTCGTTGGGCCGCTGCAAGAACCATCTCAAACCAATAGCAGCAATACTCTTGCTTCAAACACCAAACAAAACAACTCATCCCAACATGTCTGGACTTCTTGACAAGGCAAAGAATGCCGTGAAGGGCGCTGGCTCCTCTAGCGGCGGTGAAGGCGGGCAGCAGTCCGGCGTCGAGAAGGGTATTAGCGGTGCCGGTCACACCCGTATGTTCATTACATGTTACCAGTGCACAGGCGACCACTGACATCTGGACCAGAAATCGACAATGCCACCGACCGTATGGGCTTGGGCGACAAGTACGACGACAAGATCAACAAGTTTGCGGACGGCCAGATCAACAAGAATGTGCCAGGCGGTGCGACCAAGTAGATCGATACTGGGATGAAAGCCATGAGACACGACTTGATGCCATAGCGATAACCATGTAATTCCTCAATGCCAAAAATCCATAGAGTATATCAAGCCATCCAAAATTACTCCATCATGTTCACCCAGAGCCATTATTCCCTTTTCCCAGCCGAAAACCACAAAAATTTAACGCCATAATCCGGATCACTCGGATCCAGTTTCCCATCCCCAGCTTCCAAAATTTCCGATTCAATATTTCCGAAACCCGCATCCTCAACCATCTTCCGATTCCCCTCCGCATCGAAACTACTCCAAAACATCCCGTGGCCCATCATCTCCCCATGAATCTCTTCCTCATTCACCACCGCCGTATTGAACACCAGCATCGCACCCGGCCTCAGCCACGAATGGATATTCGCGAGCATAGTCTTCTGATCCTCGCGCGGAAGATGGAAAATGGCGTAGAAGCAGGTAATCCCATCGAAGCTCCCCGGCTCGAAAGCAAGTTGGGACATGTCGCCCGCGATGAACGTCGCACCCGGGCAGCGCTCTTTCGCCATGCTGATTTGTTTGGCGGAAATGTCGTTGGCGACGACTTCGGCGCCGCGGTCTAGGAGCATTTTGGTAATGGGGACGCCGGGCCCGCAGCCTAATTCGAGGATCCGTGGTTTCGATACGGATTTGGCGTTTTGTAGGACTTTTTCTGTGTAACGTTGGCGTGGAGAGGGGCTGCTGTTTGCCCAGTCGAGGTACCATTCTGCGACATGGTCGTAGGCTTGGGAGTTGATCGTTCGAGGGTTATCCATTGTGGTTCGTAAAGCTTCGTGTCCAATTATGTCAAGCGCATTGGCTGGTGACAATGCTGGTGAATTTTATACAGACGTGCTTGTGTCGGTTTGGAGTTTTCCAAAATGAGTCACTCTTTCTCTGTACTTTCAGCCGTAAAGCGTCGACCCAATGCGTCTGTCGGCCGGGTCTGCGGCACGCAGTGTAACGTCGTTGTTCGAATGTCGTGTAAATTAATGTTCTGACAGGGATTGCGGTGTCTGCGTCTGGACAAGCTTCGCTTCCTGCTTTTGACTGTGCTTATCCACCTGGTCTGCCCGTGGTGGTCGTGATTGAAGAATGGTCTAGCTTGGAGAAGCTGCTGCAGCTCTGCACGATGGATCTCCACTGCTCCTGTGGGTACTCGGCTGCGTGGATCCTTCGAGCAATTTGAGCACTTCATTGCCCACCTCACTTGATTCATCCTCGTGCAGTGTCATGAAGCTGTTCCTAAAAGTTTCGCATGCTTCTCATTCGCTTGAGAAGAGGAGCGACGCCATTCAAATGGATGCGGGGGACGAGGCGCTTGGTCATCGGTTGCTGCTCCGAGGCGGAACTATGATTTGAGCCTGCCGTGCTTGCCGGAGATTTTTGCTCCGCCGGGGCAATTGAAGAATATGGCGAACATGGGACATCAGGCTCGCCGCCGAGTTGTTCTCTTTGCTCTCGGTCTTCTTGTTGTCCATCTTCAGAAATGGTGGACACGTCGAGCATCACCAGTGATGCAGACGAGCGAGATCCCGCAGTGCTTCGTCTATGGATGCTGTATCGGGACAGACGACGTCTTGGTTGTTCAGTGGCGGGTGACAATGTCAACGGTGGTGTCTGACTCCGTTGCATTTGGTCCTCCACGAGCGCTTGCTGAAATTCGGCACTTCGGTAATAGCGTCTCTCGTCAGTTCCATGATCGTGGATGAGAGGCTGTAAAGAGTGTCTGTCGACGGAGTTGCGATGTCTGCGCTCAGTGTGACCGTTTCTTCCTGAAAGGGAATTGGAAGATGAGTTGAACATGCTGTACATGGCTGAGATGTGGCTGGGATTTCTGCGAAGATGACAACCGGGCAAATGGAACAATGGAATTCGAGGTGTATTTGAAACTAAGATCAGATGCTGCAGGAGGGCAAATTGTATAGATGAAGCAGCGAGAGATATAGTGTGAAGACCTGATCTACATATAGCAATATAAGTAGAGTTAGCATAGAAGAATCTGGTAAAGTGGACTTTCCGGGCTTTTCGATGGCGGCGGTTTCACTTCGGAACAGCGAGTACGAGACGTCAGCAGAGCGGATAGCTTCGTAAACATGGTCATTCTTGCGCACACTCCATGTGGCGAAGCCAATCGCCGTCTCAGAGCTCTGCTGTTTCCTGCACAGCGTACGAACCTGGCGATGAGGCGGGCCGGTTTGAGTGGTCGGATGGGGATGCACGTCTACGCGGAGCGTGCAGGTGCCAGTTCATGTCTACACACCGGTAGCGTACGTAAATCGGCAGGCGGACCGTGACCACTCCTTTCTGTTCCATAACCGAGCCAAATTACTTCTGGGTCCTCTCCTCGGTCCTCCTTTGTTGCAACGACTGCGCCGTTCCGCAAAGTCTGATTTTGGGATTGAATGTTTGCGTGGCAATGTGCTTGGCTTTGATCACTGTACTGAATCTTCCGCTTGAAACTCGTCGACATGCGAACAGAGAGTACAGGGGCTGGGCTTGGCTGCTCCGCCTCATCGTCTTCCCTGCATTTCGCCAGCCCAGACACTTTATGGTATAAGCTGACAATGCGCAACTTCTTGACCGTTTCGGGGACGGATGCAGGCTCTTCCACGCATCATGTCAATATTTCACACCATCCGGTCCAGCAGGATCGACGACTGCCGGGTCATACGGACGGCCCATCGCGAAACTGAAAGTGCACTTCCGTGGCGCGGCACTGGGGTGTCATCTAGGTCCTTTGATCGCTCCATTGCATCTCTCGAGCTTGGAGAGAAGGGCCATGAACAACACACCAGGTGTGCTTGCAGCCGTAGAAGTGTCATTCACAGAAGACGCGAGGTCGGAGGCGTGGTGGAGACGCGTGTTTGGTACGAAGAGAAGATGGAGCGCTCGGTAAACACGGCCCTGAGGGCGATTGTCGGCCGAATGCCCACACCTTCCTCGTGAATGCCTCCCGCGAATGTAGATGGATGTCAACAGTACCAGAGACATCGCACGAAAGCGTACGTGACTTCTGCCGAGCGGGTCAGCGTCGAGTGCATTCAGCATTGCGTTGCCGCTGCCGTCACCTCTACAAGATGCTGCTCGACACCAGGCTCCCCATTTGAGGTAGCCATCGACATTTAAACTAAACTCAACAGTCGTCGTGAGATACGATGTAGAGATATACCAAGATCGCGCGTCCCACGAGTGGCACCACAAGGCGAGCAATTGCAATGACCTTGAATGACGCAGGAGACCACTTGTCGGACATGGGACCGGACAGACCTTGTGCAGTTCTAGAAAGCTGACTGATTTAGATCCCTTTTATTCTGAAGCAGGTGTTGGCAGGTGCAATTCGACACCTAGCATGGTCTGGCTCCCCTATACATGATTGCTCCGCTCCGTCCATAGATGCCAATATCTCAGCAGTCCTCCGCACCACTCCAATAACAGACCGCTGGCTTCCACGCCGGTGTCACACATGCGGCGTCTGCATCACCAGCCTGCACGTGTGGGAGAGGACCGATGTGCTAGGACTGGCGGAGACACTCGCGCGTTGGAAGTGAGACGACAAATACAATGAGAAGACGAATATGAAATGGTGGCAGTCCAGAGGTGGCAACATCATGTGTTTAGCACGACTTGGACTAACATTACTCAACTTCGGTCAGAAGAATGATGAATTCACTGTTGAACAAGTTTCCTTTGTCTCGTTTTGCAAAGCATGATCACTACTTGCAGAGCATGATCACTACTTGCAAAGCATGATCTCTACTTGCAGAGCATGATCACTACTTGCAAAGCATGATCACACTTGTGGAAACGCATGGCTTTCGTCGGCCGACGTCTCGCAACAGTCCATCGTCTTCCCCGTTTTCTGGCAAACGGGGTTTGGGTTCGAGGTGTGGTGGAGGGGGCGACTCCAATCACGAACGCCGAGGAATGAGAGAATGGTGCCGTCTCTGTCCGCGTGGATACGCACCTTCTCGGAGATCTCATTCGAGCACGGAGAAGCATTGAGGGTCTCGCAGCAACTTGGAGCCAACCTGAGGACAACTTCAGGGCGTACATGGAGTTGATGTCAAGTTGGCCTCAGGATGTCGGGAAGTTGATCTCAAGTCGGGTTCAAGTTGCCATGAAATTGTTCTCAAATCGAATTCGAGTTGTCACAAAGTTGGTACAATGTAGGGTTTGCTTGTCTCTTTATTCCTACCAAGACCGCTGAGCTCTTGGAGGTGACTGATACCCAGAAGATGTCGAGACAATTGCTGCGTAAGTGTGCCATTCTGGAGATTCGGGGTGTTTCTCAGAATCTCCGAGGAAGGGATCTTGTGGAATGTTCACACGTGAACAGTGTTTGCACCGTGATTATCTTTTTGAGATGTCTGCCTTGAGAACTGAAAAATGTACAGCGGTTCCTCCACCGTTGCTCGGAAGGAAGTGTTCTAGAGAGTGTCTGACTCGCGCAATCTGCATGCGGGATGGTGGGATTCTAGTGGAGCGAGCATGGATCGCGGAAAGCTATCTCAGTCGGTCGACAGAAGGTGGTGCCAAGACCTGCAGGCTTGCTGAAGTCGCCACGCGTACGATGTCGGCAGGTGCGCCGACTCATTCGACAACGGCAGTAATGCGTCGTATCCTCCTGCATACTTCTATGAGTTCGGCGGGCTTCCAACTGCATGGCGTCGATTAGCTCCTCCAACCTGCGCAAGTGCTGGGAGCTCGGTGCATGTTATCAGCAACGGGCGTGCATGGAGCGTCGTCGTTCATCGCGACGCGCAGACGGGAGTAACTAGTCGGCCGACGCTCGTGTGGATGTCGATCACCGTCGCGAAGGTCGGCATTCGCAGTATCGATAAGGGAGCACAGCGTCGAAATGGCAAGGCGTTATATCTGCTCACCGTTGCACGCGCAATCGCTCCGTTCCGGCGCGCCGTTGTCTGTCGTGGGTTGCCGTCGGGGGTATATGTGATGACAGTGCACTCAAGTGTGTTCACTGGCCGGAGGGAGAAGCAGCGGCAAATGACTCGCCGGGCCAGTCAAGAGACCTTCTCCCACGAAGCAGCACGAGGCTATCAGTGCCACCGACGAATTGCTGGTGAAGAAGAATAGGGGAGACAAGCTAGGTACAGATGCATGCATGGATCGGAGCGAGCATTCTTCCGCCCGGCCTTCCTTCCCGCCAGCTTCTTCTGCCCATGTTCCATTTCTGCGCGACCTCTGCTGCTGCTGCTGCTTCACTTCCTCTCCGCCTCGTCATTCTCTCGTCGACCATTCCTGTATCTGTATCCACCGAGCATCCGATATCCCTCCTGCGCCTCCGCCCCGCCCCGTCCGCC
>ANSM01007544.1:0-16276 GCA_000347735.1 Cercospora canescens BHU | reverse complement strand
GAGAATTAAGCGAGAGTAAGGTAGTGACAAGTTGGCCACTCTGGGCTTCTGTCTCGCGTCTTCTCGGGTCGCGTGTTACACGTCTTTCCACAGGCGTCGCGGCAGCCTCCAGCAAACGCGGCTCATCGATATCGCCCATACCAACGACCAATATTCTACACCAACCTCGCATACTCCACACGACCATCGCATCGCGCGCAATGGCCCGACAGCCGACTATCGACATGGACGACGACGAGGAATTGACGGCCGCGATCCAGGCGCAAGTGGACGAGTGGTCCAGCAACAGCAACGAGTGCTTCACCATCCAGCTCACTCGCCAAGATGGTTCAGTCGCGGCATCGTTCCAACCAGAATACACATACGCCATGTTTGGCGACGAAGAAGCCATCTTCGGCTACCAGAACCTCGCCATCACGCTATCCTTCCAAGCAGACCACCTCGACCCTCAGTTGCGCATCAAATACAGCAAGAAGTTCCCCGCTCAAGGCGAAGTGAGGCCCACCGATATCAAAGCGGCGCTCAAGCAGTTCCTGCCCGCGTCAGCATTCGACAAAGACGCACCGACGCGCCCCGCCGACTTCCACCCGCCCGGCGAGAAGATTCACTCCTACACCCGAAATGGAAAGAGCTACGAGACATATTGCGCCAGTTTGGCGGATCCAGCGGCGAGAGAGATCTTGGAGAACATGCAGATCCTCGTGCCCATGTTCATCGACGGCGGGAGCATGCTGGAGCTGGAGCAGGATTGGACTGCCGCCCGCTGGAAGATCTTCTTGGTCTATGAAGTCGACGACTCCACATATACCTTCGCTGGCTACGGCACGTCATATCGCACCTTCACCTTTCCTGAGCGCAAAAAGGCGGTGCAGTTCGACCCCTTCTCGCCGTCATCGCAGGGCCTGGATGCATTCGTGATGGTGGACGGCAAGACAAACCAGCTTGCGCAACCTCCAGACTTTGCTTCACCTTTGGACCTGCCGTCTCGTGAGCGACTTTCCCAGTTCCTCATGCTGCCTCCCTGGCACGGTGCTGGACATGGGCAGGAACTCTACAACACCATGTTCAAGCATCTCACATCTCCAGAGTGCGTGCGAGAATTCACAGTCGAGGACCCCAATGAAAAGTTCGATGACCTGCGAGACTTTTGCGACTTGCTTTATTTGCGCGCAAATTTTCCCGACTTTGCAGCTCTCCAGATTCGGAGCGACCTCCCTGCCGACAAGATCGATCCCAAAGTCAGTATCCCAGTGGATCTCATCGTGCCTGCCGGCGTGCGCAAGGATATTATCACGAGGACAAAAATCATGGGCCGCCAGTTTGACCGACTGGTAGAAATGCACACACTGTCTCGTATCCCTCATCAGAATCGCTCCCGAAGCCGAATCACGAAAAAGCTCAAGGCCAGCAATGAAAATGACAGAGCCTACTACCTCTGGCGATTGTATGCCAAGCACAGGTTGTACATCTTCAACAAGGATCAGCTTGCACAGATTGAGCTCCACGAGCGTGTGGAGAAGATAGAGTCCGCGCTCGACAGCGTGGAGCAAGCTTATACCGAAATGATCGAACGAATCGAGGAGCGCGAAACAGCTATTGCCAATGGTGAAATTGAGAGCAGTGACAACGTTGCGACGAAGCCTGGTGCCGCCAAACGCAAGCGACCGACCATTACAGATGATGAAGACGAAGAGATGGCGCAAGCAGCCTCGCCTGTCGACACCGTCGCCGAGGCGGATGCGAATGGGCATAAGAAGGCTCGGGTGGCCTGAGAGCTACTTTCGCCGACCTGGTCAAAACGCCTCATTCCAGCGGATGAAGCGGGGCGAATCGTGAAATGCATGGAATAAAGGCTGTACTATCGTCAGGTCAACGCCAGGCCCGCGAGCGCCACGTGCATCATGCACTCGCTCGTGCTGCATCGGAAGTGCATGAACCGGAACGATGGGCACCGCTGTGCAATCTGTTGACCAGAGATTGGCGAATTCCCGAAACGGAAAATCGCCTCTCCTGACAGGGCCAATTAGCGGGGTTGCTGGTTGTGTTCAGCACCCAGGCACAGTTCGAATGCGGGAATTGGGCAGGGTGGTCAGACACGATCTAGGGGTCAAGTCTTCGCAAAGGTAAATCGGAACCAAACTTGGAGGGAGAAGCGCGAACAATGACGTGAAGCGCGACCCTGAAAAGTCGATACTTTACACCGTTGTCGAGCTCTATGGACCACAGACCATGCTAGCGAGGCAGACAAGATCTGCGGGCGCCCGAATCAATTTATTTTACTTGGGATCATTCCGACGCTTTGCAAGAATAGGTAGGTGTGCAGGCATCCGCTCCGTGTCGCTTGTAGTAACAAGCCTGCTACCTCCATCACGCCCTGGGTTCCTGGTTGTGCTACCCTACACAGCGATCTAGCATTCGCCACAAGCGCCGATTTCGTACCCAATCTTTCACCATGAGTGCCAATATAGAACAGTCACACGCCTCTTCCTCTGTGCATGACCGCGACAGTGCTGACAGTCCTTCCAACGAGGCCGCATTCACGGAAGCAGAACCATCGCCCCCAGATTCGCCCTATATGCCTTCGCCGGCGTATTTACAGAACAACAAGACCCTACGAGACCTATCGGGAAAATGGGTCATGAGCAAGAGTTTGAGCGCGGGCATCCCCAAGGCATTGGAAATTCAAGGTGAATAAACCATCCCATTACACGATTAAATGCCTCCGACCCTCCAATGCAACAACACGACTAACGCGCCACACGCCATTCCCACAGGCTACCCTTCCTCCACCCGCAAAACCCTCCTCACCTCCCCCATCCACTTGACCATCACGCAATCGCACTATCCCTCCCAACTCCTCGTCCGAGCCGAACTCCGGCCCCGACAAAATTTCTCGCCTGCGCATTCGCCTTCGCGAGCGATGCTCTACCAGCAGCAGCAGCAACAGCAGCAATGGCAACAATCCAGCAGCGGACTCCTCCCGCCCTCGACAACGGAACGCTGGTATCCGCCGCAGAAAATCGGCGAGTGGAGCGCGTGGTCGAATGGGGTTGTTGAAGTCCCTGCGGAGAAGAGTGGGAGCGGGAATGGTATTTCTGGAAGCGGAAATGGGAACGAGAGGAAAAGTCGGATTCTCGCAACGAGAGGGCGATGTCGATGGGTGAGAGGGAGTGAGTTTGAACATAAAGAGGGAATCGGATATTTGACTGAGGGGTTGGGTAGGTCTCTTCTCTTCTCTTTTTCCCGTACCCTTTCATTGCGGGGTACAGCGCCACCTGTCTATTGCTTTTTCTATTCTCGAAATCATACGCTGACTTGGATTTTTTTTTGGTGTTCGGATCAGCCCGCTTGAATGAATTCTTTGAAGCCGAAGTGGAATGTTCCGGGGGTGGGTGGAGGAATGTGCAAGTCTGGTTTGTGGATCGGGGGAGGTTGGTCAAGAGGGTGGTGACGTTTGATATGGTGATGGAGGAGGGGAGGTGGAATGGGGATGAAGCGCGGAGTACGTGGAGTGGGGATTCGCCGGCGGGACGCAGGGCGGAGACGAGGTGGGTGTATGAGTTTGAGGGGAGGTAAGAAGTTGAGAGTCGACAATTTCGTCGGTGAGTGATGTTGTTTTGAATTGTGTGGTCGGAAAGCGGAGCTGATCTCCGCTGCAGTGCGTGAGGAACCCACTCTGGGTTTGACGACATGACACTTCGTACTCCTCTTCTTTTCGCCACTTTGGCCTTTGTTGGCACCGCCAACAATGCAGACGAAGCAGGATGCGTCCTTTCTTTCCACGACGTCGTGCAATGGCCGCAACCTCCGACCGAGACGTCTGCCGGCGCGACAGATGCGAAGGGTGCCTGGAGACTGCTACCAGCTCGACCTATCGAATGATGTCGCCTCACAATCACAAGACTCTGCCATGGCTCGACAGACTGGAAAAGAGTGTCGAGGCCCAGGTCTCGGTTTGATGGAGAGAACGAGCCGCCATCGCAGGTCTCCTGCCTTTCCTGGACAACCTGAAGCACGAAGTTCAGTTCAGCTGTGCCCTCCGATGCCCCCATCAGGTACCGACTCGTCTTTGCGTCTCGACTTCTCTGTCTCCAGCATTCTTTCGGGACACGAAACGATTCTCTGTCCGGACTTCGCAATGTTCACAGCTAAAGAATACGACCTCTCGCTGAATCCGCGCTCATGGATTGCTCCGGAGATAAATGCGGCGTCGTGGCTGCTTCTTCTTGAGTGCTAGCGTCCCCGCTTTCGGTCATGAGTTGGTCAATGTTGAGAGAATTGTCCTTGCTAAAAATCTGCTGTGGTGCCTCCTTCAGCTGGCTGACCACCTTTTCGAGATCTGCTCCGAGTCGGATGATGGCGAGTATCATGGACTATGTACATTCCTTAGCAGGCCTTTCAAGACATGAACAAGATTCTTCATGACCTACTGATTCTTCGTCTGACCTTGTTCGCAGCTGCTCGAAGAGGAATTCCAAGTTCTCAGACTTGGCCGTTGCTTCATCGAGCTTCATCTAAGGCGAGACAGGTCAACGAGGCTCTTACTCTGGTGCAACACAGAAGGATCGGAAGCAAGCGAAGGACTCCCTTTTGGACGTTGTCGTCGCTCGCGTGATCAACAGCTCGAAAAGTGCATTGCTGCTCGACCGTGCGTCCACACACCTTCAGCCAACCAAATTTCGTCAATCCCTCTTCGTACTCGTATGCGCAATCGACTCCGCGTTGTGTACATGGCCCACAGGAAGGTCTCTCTCCTGAACACTAAAGATTTGCCTGTCAGTGGTTGACGTTTTGGCGCAAGAACATGGCTACCTTTGCTTTCCGCTTCCGGCATGGCCAGCATGCCACTTCTACGGCCCTCTTTATACGGCCTCGCTCACTGCTCGGTGAGGATGTTGCTTGCCGCTTCGAATTATCCTATCGTCTGGTGAGTACGGTATGCCGTCATTCAGATATATCCGGATGGAAGGCATCTAAAAGGGGAACACGCACATTATCGGGCCTGAGATCTGATGCCGAGCCAACACCATCAACGGTATCGGCGGTGAGCTTACCACGTGTGCTGGACATGTCTGCCCAACGGGTCTTACCGCGTGCGCTTCTATCACGCCGACCCTTGTCTTCGCAAATCGAGATCCCAATCAAGCAGATCGTGGCGTCTCAGGCGTTGTATGGCGGTGGGCTGATGCGAATCTGGGGTCGAATTGTCTCAAAGGACTTGGATCGGCTTCTTCAGAGATCATGCGCGAGACCCACGTTTCTGTCGATATCTGCCAGCTAGTCGTTCTCGGGCACCGCGCACCTTTCCTCGATGGTCGGCGAAGTTCTTGGCAGGTAGCTCGCGAGATTCCTGCACGCGGCAGATCCTTGGTGCTTCCTCCGCTCCTCCGTGGAGACGTCGAGCTTGTGATAAACAGGACCTCGGTTGGCAAAAGTGGGACTGAAAATGCGTTAGGCTGGTTCAGAGCAATGGCGAAGCCTTCCTTGGATTGTACACGACCAAGCCGGTTTGGGCTGAAGACCACCAACGTCAACCACAACACCGTTGTAAAACAAAAAAAACCGCGAGATTTCGTGCGACAGAATGATGCGAGACACACGAAGGCGACTTATTCAATGATCACTGTCATGGTCATCATGCCTGTGTCTACCCTGGTCCTGCGGGATGCCATCACAGACCATAAGAAAGAGTCTGTCTGGAGACTGACGTGACTACCTTACTGGCGGCTTGCATTGCCCTAAATACCTCGCGCAACCAGGATGGCTGGGGCTGGTTGGTGATGGGGAACCGCCCGACACCGAACGGATCCACAGATGGGTGCACGCTCGAGATGGTGGTCTGGTATCGGCTGCTGCAAGTTTTTCGGCGATGTATCGTGTCGCTGTGCCCTATCGATGGAACGCGGCGGAGTCTTCTCTCTGGTCCTCATGGCCAATTTCGGCACTGGATCATGCGCCGCACAAGGCCTTGCATTTCTCGCAGTTTTCTCCGAGAACAATTTCCTTGCAACCGGCACGTGATTGCCAGCTGCGTCTTCACTCTGTACTCTGCTCGACTCAACGATAAACTCACTGCAGACGGAATCATATCTCACGAGGGAATATTCACTGCACTGCTACATCAGACATGCTCAGATTTCCCTATCACCAGGCTCACGGCCTGGAAATGGCGATTTCATGATCAGTGCGAACAAAGCTTCACCGATATATCCAGCTCCCGGCTCGGAGTCTTCAACGCGACACTTTTGAGATCCGCCGGCCCGGGAGCCCTCAGGAGTCAATCGTAGCCCTCGCAACACCACTGTCGATTTCGCATCGGCCGCCGGGTGGACAAGAGAACAGTCCAGAAACAGCGGGAGCCGCAACGTGCCGCAGCGGTGCATGTACGTTGGACCCAGTGTCGCGCCGATGGCGGCAAATGATCCAAGCAGGTTCGTCCGGGCTCCCATGGGCCAACAGCAACACGCATGGAAAGTCGAACATATTCCGGTGTTGGACAGGGTCCAGTATGAGGAGAGCGTGCTGCTCACTCTGTTCATGCGTTTGATGACACTCTCTACACCTCACGCGCCGTTTGCGGCGTTCAGAGCGTGCACTTGAAGAAGCAATGTGCAGAATGGGGTGATGATCTGTTGCCCAAGCCTCGCTCCCGTCCGAGATTACACACAGCCGCATGAGCACGTTGCGACCGTAGCGAGCGTGCCCAGCACGACGGACTCGCAAACGAGAGGCTCTGTGAGATCTTCCAACGATAGAAAGATGAGTGATCATTATCGCGGCAATTGTCTCTCCAGCGAAGCTATTCTGCCCATTTCGTCCTCACATCTGCCGCTGCCCCTCGAGACCTCGAGGAGCGATTCCACATCCTCAACGAAACACATCTAACGGAACAAGAGCAAATCCGCAACGACTGACGGACTGGAAGAGCAAGCTGTTGAAACATGAGCTGGAGCTGACGATCGCGTGACAGGGAGTATCGGGATGACAGAAGCAAGTATTCTACCAACATCGGAGCAGAGAAATTTCCATCACAGGATAGATCAGTGCGCTCTTATCTGGCCAGTACTCGTCAAACTCTACCCCTCTGACTCTACGAATCAAGCACAGGCATTGCTTGCGCGTCCCCAAGCCGACGCTCGAACTGACCACGCGTATCCTCGAATGGTGCTGAGCAAAGACCAAGATCAATGAGGTTCCAATTTCAACAAACAGCCAACACGAGCGCGAAAGAAAAGGGGGGAAAGTGCTGGCAGCATTGCTCGCCGATCTCCTCGCGATCCGTACACCATTTGAACTCATCCAGCCTGGATCAGAAGAGCATGGAAGCTTGCATGTGCTGTCTCTCTCTTACAGCTGTTCTATCGCCTTCTCTTATGCATAGGCACCGATCGAACGACGTTGAATCAGCTAACGAAAGCTCGGCCGATGCGAAAGGAGCAGCTTGTCGTCATGCCCCTGAATATGGCCATGGCTGTGGCATAGAAAACTGGTCAACATCGACTGGAACAAAAAGGGGGTTGATTGAGGTAGTACACATGCCACTCGATCAATCTTGCTGCCTATCTCGCTTGAAAAAGGACGTGCGATCCTAACGAGCGAAGTGCTAGCAGGTGGACGAGTTAGGAGGTCAATAAAATTCAGTTACGCTGTACGCTGAAAGACATGTCGAATACATCCACGACGTGCACCTACCAAACAACTGCTAAAATTCAGTGAACGTTTGCTGGTACTATCGAGCCAGACTCCTATCCCTTCAAAACATCAACAAATAGTGCAATTTCTAATAGCGCAGCGCAACACATCACAAACTCAACTCTCAATGAAGCGCAAACAGTCCGACATTCCATACCTTGTTATATTCACAGATCCTCAGCACGAATAGTGAACCAGTACGAATACATAGCAACACTCCCACATTCACGCCGGCCGCTCTATTTAGCGCACCTGCATATGCACAGCCCAGACCCCACTTCCCGCAGACACGCGGGCTAGACTGATGAAAGCAGCACACGTGGCACGCCGAGACCTCCCTCCACGTGTGCGCAGCCTCCAATACCGATACGCTCGCTTAATTACAGCCTACCGATCCGCGTCAGGGGTGACGTTCCATATGAGGCCCGTCAGCGACATTTGCTGATCAAGGAGAAATGGCACCACGTATAATCGTGAATGCACCATCTCGTCTGTTCAATTAAATGCAGCTCGTGAAGTATGCTTGTGAAAAGGGACAGAAGAAAGTGAAGCAACAAGAAGTCCCTTGCCGAATCTGGTCGCTTTAGGCTGGATATTTGACTTAGTTAGCAAAGGGAAGTAAATTGATTTCGCGAGCACGAACCGGGATGTAGCACGTGTACCGTTCGTTCACTTTTGATTTGATTAGGGCTCGGCAGTTGGTCCGAGTTCAATTTCTGGGGAGGGGCAAAGATACTGGATTCGGGATCTGTACTCGTGAAGGGAAGTGAGGGTTGTTCTTCTGCTCGAAATAGGCTACATGTCATAGTTGGTGGAATTTAATGTGTGTCAACTCGCGTCCTCGCATGCACGCCAGCAAGCCAGAAGTGGCGTGCCGATGGCGGCAAGACTTTTCTTGGCCCACCATGCGAACATTCCAGAACCGGGAACAGCATTCCAACAAACGTCGTTCGTGGCCCGATCTCGTTGACGGAAGTATGTTGTTGGTCAAGCGCAGGTCGAAGTGTCACATCTTCTCCGGGCCCATGCAACGTCCAATGCCTCACGCAAACGCCATGGTTCTCTGATCAACCCGGAGAAGTCACAGCTCCATTCTGATGCGAGAAAGCGACTTTGAGACACGCCGTGTCACCTACTGGAGCGATAGTACGATCTGACACGATAGCGGAAAGAAGAAAAAAGGCCGGTTTGTGCTGACGCATAAATTTGATGGCTTCTAGCTCAAGCAAGTCTGGTACATGACCTTGCACCATTCTCGATCAAACTACGACATGTCAGAAAGGTGGCTCCCGAAAGTATGTGTCGCTTCGTGAGGTCTGCAATACCTCCTGCGGCGATGGCATTCCGGCACGGAACGGATGAATTCAATTTTCGACTCGGACGCGGACACGCGATCATGAGTTGTGTAGATTCCATTGTTGTATTCCCCTCCTCGTCTTTTCCCGTTCCGAAAATCTTGCAGCCGTTGATCGTGAGATGTGAACTGACGGCATGAAGCAGCCGCCTTTCTGGTGCGACCGTACCTTGAATTTTGCCCGTATATCCGCTTCTGAAAACTTACGAGTCTTTGTTCTGAGCATGTCCGCCAACTCTTGCCGACTCATTCCAATCTGATCCCCAATCGGTACCAGGCGATCTGCCAAGAACAGATAGTCCTTCATCAAAAGCTTGACCGTCATCATGAACCAGTCAATGTCATGGAAGACCAACGCTCGTCCGCTGCGGTAAGCATCCTTGGATTGCACGAAGTGCAGTGGAAGATCTCGCCAGTGTCGTCTCGGGTTCGGGTGATGCGCCGTGTGGTATCCATCGTTGAAGCAAGCACGGTTACTCTGCAGAAAGTCAGGATTAATCGTCCGAGGTGTGCTGGAGATGATGTCAGGCTTACCATAACGTCAATTATGGTGATGCTGGTCCTGAAATCCGAGTTCGGGTCAAGCTCGTCGACGAGCGCGTGCTGACCCCAGTTGCCGACCATGAGCGCAAAACCGAGGACGGCAAAGGGAATCAAGAACACAAAGGTGCTCGCCTTGCAATTCAGCCTATTCATGGCGTACATGAGTCCGTAGCTGCCGACTTCTCCAATGAAGGCACGAATTGCAAGAATGGTCTTTCCCTTCCTGACGAAGTAATACGGGAGTTCCACCCAGATGAAGAACAGGAAACGCCCGTAATAGTGAAGGAAGTGAAATACGTCGTCGCGTTGATAGCGGATGGTGGTGGAGAGATCATCGGGGCCTGTCAAATCATCACAAGGTAGCCATGGGGATGCGAGTGTTGGCTGGAGCCATGTCTGACCATTGCTTTCCACGTGGTGGTGCTTGATATGGTGATAGTAATAAGAATCTCACGTGTGTCCCATCAATGGCTCCAGCACGTACGGGAACAGGGTGTCGAGCGTCTTCCATTGCTTCGCTAAAACGCCGTTGCCATGAATATGGTTGTGCATCAGGAGAGTGAATGGGCCGATACACCACCCGGTGTATGCAACATGTACAATGCCATGCCAGTACGTAAAGTTGTTGAGAAGCCAGATGGCGCTCCCAAGATTGACGGTGAGATAGAGGATGATGTGTATCAGAAAGACGATGTCAGTGGGATGCCGCACGATGCGGGTGGCCACCTGCGCATATGGCCGGATGATGTACTGGTTGATGACGTCTGGAATGTGCTTATCATCCCATGTCGTGAATACAGTGGGTGCGAAATCCGGGCTCTTCGGATCGTTGAACGACTTCAGCTTCGGGATGGCGTTCTTGTCGTGTTGAAGAATGCCAACTTCGTCCCCTGCGTCCTCTTCGAATGCCTCAGGGGAGACACCCAATTTCAGGCCACCTGAGGCGCCTCGAATATCCGCTCGGTAGTCTTCAGCGAGGTTCTCCAGCAGTACAATGTCCGGCGGGGTGAAGTAGGGGTTGATCTTGGGTTTCATGGAGGCTCGTGGTGCAGATGGGCGGTACCAGAAGCATCACCCGCACAACCGATGGGTGGGCGCTCAAGGAAGGGAGAAGATGAAAAGGAGATGGAAATGTGCCGCCACAATCGATCAGGCTGAGGGGGCCGACCTTTTTCAGGGATCACGTCAAACATCATGCAGCAATCACTGCCTGCACTACTGCACGCAACGGGCACCGCAATGTTTGACAACTGTGGGGGAAGAAGGGGATGGGCGGAACACAGGGGGTTCCCACAGAACCTAAGAACACAAATAACGGACCACTTGATTATGTTTCTCGTCACTGCATCCCTATGCCTCTATTTTGTGTTAGCCTCGGACGGTCAAGGTGGCGTAGAAGTGTTCTCAGGTTCCGTAAGACGCCCGGTGCAAGCAAGATGGGGATCAAAACCGGAAAAAGAGCAAAACCACTGACGCCACTGCGTCCTGATCGATCGGTTTCTTGTGCTCCTCGGGAGGCGAAGGTAGGACAACAGATGATCAAACGCGCACAACAGCGGGCACCCGACAAGATTTCGGAGCCGAGGCCTGGCTTCGGCAGGACATGCACCGACGTGGGAATCTCGATGCCTCAGGCCAATCACGGTCTCGATTCTCCAACTACCTCCTTGCTGAGTCGCACGCGACATCCCTCTGCGCTGGAGAGGACGATCGTGAGCAGCTGCTTCTCCTTGCCAATGGTCATCGTCTCCCCATGTGGGACGATGATCCATGGAAAGCGTTGAATTAACCTCACGATGGTATAAGTCGTCTCCACCATGGCGAACTCCTGACCCAAGCACGCCCGAGATCCTGCTCCGAATGGCAAGTAACCGTAGCCCACACCCTTGATTGCGTCTTCCTGCCAGCGCTCCGGGCGGAAATCGTGAGTACGGGCCATAAATGTCTTGTCTCCTGTGCATAGCATATATCAGAAACCCCACCGATTCCCCCTCTCGTACCAGCACCGGGGATTGCCCGTCCGGGCCTCCGCCCTCAGGTAGTGTAGTCGTTCGAGTAGCAGCTCTTTGGTTCACGGGAGCTGGAGGATAGAGGCGCAATGACTCTTTGATCACACACGTGAGATAATGCATTTTCTTCAAGTCCCCCCGCGTGGGCTGCGGCGCAGCGGATCCCATGCCCAGAACCGATGCGACCTCATCGCGCACTTTGGCCAAAGTCTCTGGATGTCGGGCAAGAAGTCGTCTTGGAGTAGTCAGCGTTTGCACCAGGTCATGGTCAGGGATAAGAACCTACATCGTCCAGCTTAAACAGGCGGCTGTGGTATCCCGGCCTGCAATCAACAAGCTCACGCACTGGTCCCGGAGCACTTGAGGATCCTGGGTGCTCTCGATGAGAGCATCGATGAACACGTAACGGCTCTTCTCGCCGTCCCTGGCTCTACTCTCGTGCCGTAAAGCCAGTGCTTCTTCGATGGCCTTATCCACGAAAGAGTGAACTGTGCAACACGCCCGCCACATCGCAGGACCATTGATCAGCCAGTGGAAGTCTCCCACACGCGTGCGATATGCCAGACGTTCTTGTGCCTCGTTCAAGGCATTGGCTAAGCTCAATCCTTGTGCCCTCGCTGGCGCGGCGCCGGTCATTTCTGCAGCACTATCTCCGAAAAGCATGTACAAAGTGGTTTCAAGAGTGAGCTGGAAAAAGATCGGCTGCAGATCGACCACGGTGTCCGGCACGATCGTGTCAAGCATTTCTTCCACGGTGCGGCGAATGTCTTCGAACCCTGCCAGCCGGTTATTTGAGAAGATGGGCCGCAGGAGGTCACGAGAGTGCTGCCAGTCTGCGCCTTCCTGGGTAAAGACTGCAGTGCCCATGAGATCGCGAAATTGTGGGATCCTGAAGCCCAGATTAAAGTCTGTCGTGCATTCTCAGCAGATGAATCCCCAAGATCGGCGAGTGAGCAAACCTTTGGACTGCTTGGCCAATATAGCTTCTAGGTTCCCGGGAGCTGTGGTCCCAATGTTGCAAGCTCCCACTGTTTGGAAATCAGCGCTATGACAAGTCTTGGCTGGAGAGATCCTTACGCAGTCTCTGCTCGTGAGTAGGTCCCGAAAGTTCAGAGATCTCGAAAAAGAATTCGCACACTGTCCGGTCTTGCCCGTGCCAGAACGCTCTCACCAGGAGATCCAGCCCTAGGGGTAGTCGCGCTGCCCAGGGCGGTGCTGGCTTACAGCCTTTTGCCTTTTCAAGTCTACGGAGTTCCTGCTCTATGTCAGTTTGGTCCAATTCATCTGAAATCAGGAGTCTGATTGCCAACGAACTTGGTCGCTAGCGTAAGCTCTCCAGAGCTTCCATATTGTCAACGTCAGTAACAGCACAAGTGCAAGATTTGCTGTTGGGCTGGCTCCAGTGATCGAATGAACCGAGAGCAGATCCATGCCCATCGTCAGACGCTCGACTGTGAATCATGAAAGGAAAGTCGTGAAATTCATGCGGAAGTTGATACTCTTATCGTCTGAGGGCGACCATGTGAGGGAAGCCCACGGCAGCGTGCCAGACAGCTTTTCATCAAGCGGCTGTGGGGCTCGCAGCCACCACAATTTCCCGAGTGTCACAAGCTTGGATTTTGTGCGACATCTTTCACACATGTGCCTTGGAGTGCTTTATTGGCCAATGTCACCGCAGCGAGAGCGAAGGGACGTACAGGGTTTACGTTCCGACGCGTTGAGATGCGCATAGCCGTTGTGCCACTAGCTGAATGCGATTAGGCTGAAAGTGCGCTTTGAGCTGCAGAGGTCGTCACGTACAGCGTCTGAACACCTCGGGAGTGTCATGCACGAGACCCGGCACGTCCCAGCTGGAGAGCCACTTGGCTGTAATCCTTAGCGTTGCTCGAATAACCAGGAAGCGTAGACACTCCAGGGTGTATATGTTCATGTACATACAGACGTACATGGTGTATAGGCTGGGTGAAGAATCAAACAGGCCCCTGCTGCCAGCGTCGGCAGAGACAATGTTTGTATGCAAGACGCTAGCAGGGGTTTGTATGATTCCTCATCCCGCCTGTACAGCGCCTTGACGCGTCGGATGGTGAATGTTGTAGTGTCCGTTGTTCGCTAGCAGGAGTCTCGACAAAGAACGGGTCTTGGAGCGCTGGTTTAGTCTAATAAGCAGAATTACCTTCCGCTGCGTCAAGGCGCTGTAGAACGCTAGCAAAAATAGTTGTCCTCTTGGCGTCCGGGAAGTTGAGACGCGCTATAGTGTAATTAGTATAGAAAGGCGTCTTTCTCGCCCTAACACTGTTATTCTCGCCTATTATTATGTAAACCTAATTCGGAGGTATTATTATTACTATACCTTACTAGCTACTACCTTCTAGCTCTCTAGTTACGCGTTTAGAGGCGAATTTAGAGGCAAATATAACGCTAAAGTTACTAAATTATCTAGATTAACTACCGTCTCTTCGTAGGTCCTCGCTTACGCTAATTTGTAGTATAAAGCCGATTACTATAGAGAAGGCTAGAAGGAAAAGTATTATTATACTATAGATAGTAGCTTAGAAAGTAAGGTTACTATTACTAACTAGTAGTACTTATTATAGAACGCGACTATATATATACGTATATAATCGTATATAGAAAGATAGTAGTATATAGATAGAAAAATAATATATACTACTACTACTTTCTTATACTACTATATATACTCTAGTAAGTAGTAGCTTAAGTACTTCTAACTAGACTCTATATACTAATAACTTGAATTAGATAATTTATATACTATATTTTAACGTATTCTACTAGCTCGACTTTATTTAGAAGACCTACTATAGTACTTCTATATTCTACTAAACTAAATAAGACTAAGTTACTATTTAGTAGATTATATCTACTAACCTATTAGCCTAATACTCTACTATCGACATTCTATAACTAGATTCCTCTAGATCGTAGTATACTATATACTTAAGCCTTTGGTCTATCTACTATATAGGTATCTACTATTAGAGCTATTTATTTATAGTATTAACTATAGAAGGTATACTTAACTATATAGTAACGACTATCTACTAGATAACTAGCTTTATAATAGAAGCGACGTAGTATTAGAATCTACTATATCTATCCTTTAAGGCTCTAATAGAATTCTCTCTTAGCTAACTCTAAGATATCTAACTAGATACTATCTAAGAAGACGATTACTAAGCTTCTTAGAGCCTACTTATAAGAATATAACTTACGTTCTACCTACTCTAGTATAGAATCTTCTCTAGACTAATACGTATACTCTTATACTTATATATAGCTTCGTTTAGTTCTTTTAAAGCTATCTAAATTACCTAGTACTATAATAGAGACTAGTATTATAACTCTTTATTACTAGACTTACTACCCTCTACCTAGCTTCTAAGAAATACTAGCTAGCTATAGAGATTACTTAAGAAACTATTACGCTTAGTTTCTCTACTAACTAGACGATTAATAGGTTAGATATAATATATTCTATAATCGAAGTTCTTTTTTATATAAGCCTGTTCGACGATATACTAGAACGACGAGATCTCTTCTTTATACTAATACTAAATCGCTTACTAGAACTACTAGATTATATAGTAATTACTAATATTCTAGTAGTAGCTTTCTAGCTACGCTCTGTTTAGAGCTTAGCTACTACTAATAGAGCGTAGGCTAATATATACTATAATATATATAGATAGTATATCTATAAGTAGACTATATTATAATCGACTATACTACTAGTATTTCTAGAACTAGAGCCTACTTACTTACTTTTTCTATTTCTATTTCTATCTCTATTTACGTTACTATTACTACTATATAGTTTACTACTACCTTTTTAGTCTAAAGTACTAAGAGATCTATCTAAGAAGACGACTTCTTTCTTCTATTAATTACTACTATCTAGATTACTAGTACGACTACTTTTATAGGCTATAAGTCTAATACCTTCTATACTAGTCGCTCGGCCTAATATACTAGCTAAACTAGAATAGTATAAATAACTATATATATTAGAAGAGCTATTCTATATCTAGATACCTACTTCTACTTAAATACCTACTATATAGACTTCTATAGAAATACTATATAATAATAGAGAACCTTACTAGTATACTAGATACTACTAATACCTATAAGATATAGAGCTCTATCTATAGTATATACTATATAACCTAGAGAATACTAACCTAGTAGTAGCCTACTTACCTTTATAACTAGCTATAGCTATAAATAATACTACTAGAGATATTACTATCTCTAACTTTCTCTAATAACTAGTATATACTATTAATAAGATATTAGTATAGTAGAAGACTACTATTAATATAGTCTAGACTAATCTAAGAACTATATAAGACTAAGTATAGTAACTACTTAGATAGAGACTACTAATTATCTAAGTACTTCTAGTATCTCTATTCTTATATAGTTCTCTAGTACGTAATATATACTACTAGCTTAACGCTAGATAAGCTAAGCGCTTAGCTTAGACTAGTCTTTCTACTTAGATACTATTAGCCTACTAAGATACAGGAAGCATAGACCCTGTTCGGTACAGGTCCTAGTATCTACTTCTATACTAAGAACTAAACAGAGAGTATAAAAGGAGATATTAGACAGATACGACACGACACGAACACACAGAGACCTGCATATCGACTAG
>ANSM01007542.1:0-23504 GCA_000347735.1 Cercospora canescens BHU | reverse complement strand
AGTGTGCCAACCCCCCGGCGAGCCGCATCCTCACGGCTGCTTTCTTCTCTATGACAACGACACGCCTCGACACAGGCGCCGAGGCGTCACTGGCAGTCTTCGAGATCTTGTTTCGCGCAGTTGATGCTTCTTGCCCCGCGTCAAGCCCCTGCGTGCTGTGAAAATGCGGCACGTCTCGGCCCCCGAACAGTCATGGACAGCCAAAAGTGCCGTTGGCCTCGTTTGATCGCTACATATGCTACAGAGGGGAGAACCGCGCTTGGTCCACCGTGGACCGAGCGCATATCTCGTTTCCTTTCTCTCTTGGTCTTTGCGGTCGCCTTACTAAGAACAATGCGACAGCACCCAATGCCTGCGAGACATGGCTGGAACAAACACTTCATGTACACAGGAGAAACTACGTGGCTCGTAGACAGTGCTCTTTGCTGCAAGGACGACATCCAGACGAGGGCCGCCCGCCCACGAATCGCAGCGACACGAGTTCGAAGTGTTACATGTTCTTTCATTGAACTCGTCGCCATGGCAAAAGCTATTGCCAGCTCAGTTGCTCCTACCATTCGCGTCTTCTAGAGCATCTTGGCACTCATCAGATATATGGTCAGCCTCCGGAAACATGCTGCGAGCTGCTGTTCCAAGAGGGCTTTCACTAGCTTTTTGCACGATCGCACTTGCTCCGACGCTCCCCACTATCGCCTTCTTGAAATTCTGGAGCAAGTGACCAACAGTCTAGACTCAGACAGTCTGCAAAAGTAGAGAGTCAGCAAAGCCGTGGACCACTCAAGTTCTTTCAGTGCATTTGGCGATCGAAGAGCCTATTCCGAAAGACACGATGACCCCCGAATCCTTTCCATAGAGACGGGAAGAGCAAAGTATAATGTGATCCCGAATATCACGACTTTGACAAAGGATTTCCAGGCATTTTCCTTCTTCGAGTACCTTACCAGCAGCATCCGAAGGCCCATTTCGTTAGTCTGGGCACAACGTGCGGGAGAAAGCTTGCTATTGTACGTGCGGTCGTCACCAGCTTGATGAATGACTCAAGTCCGCCTGTTCAGCCTGGCTCTAGATGAGCCTGTGGGGAGGAAATACATGGACTTCCCAGGCCCACGAGCGTCATAATTAAATCGCCGCATCCAGCGCCTTCCTAGATCCAACTGATTCAGCCTTCGACTAACTGCGCTCTGTGGTTGCTCTGATAATGACTCGGACCTTGACAACGGGCAATGTTTCCGAAGGATTATGCTGATCAATTGTGGTCCATCACACACGACCACACACATGCACAGCGCAAGGAGCTTGATAGGGAGTCAATATAGGAAAAGCTCCTCATGAGGTGTAGTTGACATCAACGTTTCCAACTCTACCATGTTTTGTTGCGCAGCGCAACCACCAAGCCCAGATGCCGAGACACAGCTCGCGCTCGGAGCCAGCGCCGACAATCTTGCGCTTTGAAGAGATCGACTGTTTCGTGGAGTGCGCGCTTGTTCATTTGTGATCCTCCGCTGATGGAGCGATATGTCGAGCATCCAACACTGTCGCTTGCCAAGAATAAGTTTGACTCTCGCAACGGCCCATCGCATCATCCCTTCGGCGACTGTCGCTTCTTCAGACTTCAGCCTTGGTGCTGTCGTCTTGGTCCAATCAATGGCTCATCAGAATGTGGACAAGGGCACCCCTGACAGTTCTAGGTCGTGATGATGATGGCTGGCACGGTTCCTGTTTCCGCAAGCCACAGCGCCGAAAACAGGTCAAGAGGGTCCACGTAGCATGGCGAAGTCAGCTATTGTGGAGTCCTACTATCCGACTTCTTTGAAGCCTTAGGGAGAATGCTTTCTCGTCCAAACCGCGAGTTTGTGTTGGTAGAACAGTCGATGGGATCCCCGCCAACCAGGCCGCGTCGCCAATATTTCGGCATTGAACAACATCCTAGCCGGACCACGGGGCGCGAGCCGTGATCTCCCACTTCATCACAGATGTCTATCCAGGCGTCGTCATGCCCCTCCATGCCGACTCTCGACAAGAAAGACTCCGGCGTCGATGTCGGCGACGACATGACCTCTCAGGGGGGTGCGAAGACCGGCAGCCCACGCCGCAAAATGCTCTACGAGAGTCGCCGCGCGCGAGAGTTCTATCGGTAAGCTTGGGAGTGGCCGTCTGCTGAATCGCGATCGAGGGAAGTTTCTGATCTGACACATTCTTGCGCGCAGATATTATCAGCCCATTCGAGAGCTCACCAAGGCTGGACCACCGACTTGTGATATCGGCGATGAGAATGCAGTGCGATTGCACAGGCCCTTGAGCTGCCCAGATAGAGCATTGACGGTATATACTGTTGGGCTTGCCAGGACTTGTACGACGAGCTAACAGCCGAATTAGGCTTTCTGTCAACTGGGTGCATTACGTATGGGCACGAAACGTGCTATGCTTTTCTTCTTCGATTCTACAAGCGCGTACGTTCTCGCCGAATCAACACGGACGCTGAGCCTTCAAGATGATTCCAAGCACGCTGCCGAGGATGATCTTTGGCTGGGTCACAGCATCATTCCCCGCGGGTACTCAGTCTGTGAGCAGACAATCATGTTGCCGTCCAATGAGGGATCGAACAAGGACGACTCGAATGCGAGCGTAATTCATATCGTGAACGACCTCGCTGAGGACACGCGATATTGCGACCAGCCTTTTGTTATCGGTGGACCAAAAGCGAAATTTTATGCCGGCGTCCCGATAACGACTCCGAGAGGAATCAATATCGGCGCCTATTGTGTGCTCGACGATGAGCGTCGCCAGGGTCTCGACCAAGATAGCGTTAATTTCATGCGGGACATGGCAACCACCGTCATGACGCATCTAGAAATGGTCAGAGCTACAGCGGAGCACAAGATTGGCACCAAGATGGTCGCCGGACTTGGAGCTTTCATCGATGGTGCATCTGGATTCCGAGATTGGGCAGAACGGAATGCAGACTGGAACATGGAGGACGTGGAGCAGGATCCAGCAATGCAGCATCCGCTGGGCGTGCAGCCAATGACTACGCCAGCATCTGCCATCGCGGCCACCGCAGTTGCCGTGGGCGAGCAAGAGTCAGATAGCAATCTAGCAGTGTCTTCCCCCAACACACCTCCCAGGGGACGGCATCGCACGTTCAGTAGTGTGAGCGGACTTCCACTGCCGACTACAGCACCGCCACAATCATTGAAATACCGCAGGAGCACGGAAAAACTAGAAGATCCCGAGGTTTCCAGTAAACAAAGCACATTCGGCCGCGCTGCGAAATTAATTCGCGAGGCCATGGATGTTGAAGGTGTCATGTTTCTGGACGCCGCGGTTGGAACCTTTGGAGGTCTTGTTGAAACAGTGGAATCGGGCCACAATTCTACGACGCATACGGATCACACCGAGATGAGCTCAGACAATCATCAAAGTGCAGCTGAAGCTAACACAACAGGGACTGACACTGAAACGAAGGCGATCAAGAAGACCACTGGCGAGGACCTTTCTCAGAAGCAGTGCCATGTATTAGCGTCGTCCTGTGCAATATCACTGGCGACCATGACTGATGCTGACACCGCACGAGAGGCCGCGGAAGCTTCCATGAAGTGCCACGAGCAAATTACCGAGAAATTTTTACGATCGCTTTTGCGGCGCTATCCTCGAGGGAAGATATGGTCCTTCAACGAGCATGGTGACGCTTCTTCCGACGACGATGAGTCTTCTGAGTACAACAGCGACGCGAAATCTTGCCGCTGTTCCTTGGGCAAAGCGATTGAGGGCAAGCAGGCACATGCTCCATCATGCTCAAAGCGGAGGAAACAAGGTCGTCGAGATGACTGTGCTGAAATCCTCCGATTATTCCCAGGCGTGAGAAGCTTTGGTCTTGTCGGCATGTGGGACAACACTAGACAGCGCTGGTACGCTGCTTCCCTATTCTGGTCCCATTCGCCACTCCGACTGTTCTCAGAGGAATCTGAGGTCAAGTACATGACGGCTTTTTGTGATGTCATTCTGGCCGAGATTCATCGCATTGAAGCACAAACATCAGATCGCGCCAAATCTGACTTCATCAGCACTATCTCTCATGAGCTGAGAAGCCCGCTTCATGGCATTTTGGGCTCAGTAGAGTGCCTTCAGGAAACTGATTTCGATTCATTCAACACGAATTTGATCTCGCAAGTCGAGATTTGCGGTCGGACATTACTGGATATTATTGATCATCTACTTGACTTTAGCAAGATCAATCATCATGCCAAATCGAGGGCACCGCGAACTCTTGATCGGCAAGGTCGGAAGCTATCTTCTAACTCTTCCAAGAGAACACGCATGGGCGGGCTCATGGCGCTGGATCTTGATGTGGCCCTCGACCAAATTACAGAGGAAGTGGTGGAGACGGCAGTGTATTCCTTCTGCTGCAGCAGAGACGCCGATACCATCCTCAATCGGAAAGTAGCCGTGATACTGGACATCGACCGCACGCCAGATATTGATTGGCGATGTTCGGTGGCCGTCGGAGCTTGGAAACGCATATGTATCAACTTGGTCTCGAACTCGCTCAAGTACACGCAGAATGGGCATATTCGAGCGTCGTTGAAGGCGAACCCGCTACCGGACAAGAACCAAAAGAAACGGTTCAATGTCACTTTCAGCGTGCAGGACACAGGGAAAGGCATGTCCAAAGATTTCCTGGAGAATCATCTCTTCCGCGCTTTTGCTCAAGAGGATAGCCTGGTTGAGGGTACGGGACTCGGCATGAACCTAGTTGCAAAGATTGTCAAGTCTTTCGAGGGCAAAATTGAAGTGCTCAGCGAGAAGGGCGTAGGATCATGCTTTTCGGTCACTCTGCCACTTGAGCTGAGTCGTACAAAGCGAGAGACTGGAGCACGTAATCCGGCGCGACCTCTGCATCGCTCCATCTCCGGTATGGCGCGGGCCGTGGCTGGTTGCTCTGTGGCAATCATCGACTCTGCGAGCACTCCGTCTGGTAACCAGAGAGCTGATGAAACTGCACGTGCTCTCCTTTTGAGCAGTGTGCACAAAACTCTCAGTGAGATCGGCGTCAATGCATACAATTGCACGTGGCAAGGCGATGAAGCAGCTGATCTTTACTTGGTCTCGGAGGCGGAGCTCAGCAACGAGCATCATCGAAGGCGGGAAGTCGGCTGTCTCGATGGCCCAATGTCACCAAGTGCGGTGAGCAACAAGCCTTTCATCGTGCTGTGTGACAGCACCGTCTCTGCGAGGAGGATGAGAGCTCCCGGTCTTGGCAATATCGCAACAGGCCATATCGAGTTGATTGCCCAGCCAGCTGGACCCGAGCGTCTCGTCAAGGCCATCTCGGCCTGCTTGCGAAACAAACGAGAGGTTGCACGAGATGTTGCTCTGGCTGGAGCTGTCAGCGATATTCCTGCCATGGTTCCTCACCCGGAAGCGAGCGAAAACACACAGCGGCCTGGTCTCGTGTACAGAGGCCGAAACGACACCATCATTAGTCGACCCCAGCAAGAAGAGCAAGTATCGAGCAGTCCGTCTAGTGGCGAGAACGCTGAGGACTCGGTGCGAACAGAGGCATCGAAAATGGAGCGCAACCTCTCATCGGACTACAAATTCCCTCGCATACCAACGCCATCGCTCAACGGATCGAAGCCGAGAGTCAGCACAATTGCTGGATCATCGAAACAGACAAGCCCGAAGGCAGAGAGAAACAAGAAAAGCGAGGGAAGTGTTTCCATGTTGCTGGTGGATGACAATGTAAGTGTATCTTACCAGACTCGTCTCTGACAGAATTAACGAACTCGCAGTCAATAAACCTTCAACTTCTCGTGACATATGCTGAGAAGAACGGCCATCGTAAAGTGGTTGCCACTGATGGCCAGCAGGCTGTCGATGTGTACAAACAAGCGGCTCTTGAAGCCGAAGAGAAGGGCGAGACGAGCGAATCCGGTTCCAAAGGTGAACCGCCGATCAAACCACAGGTCGTTTTGATGGACATCAATATGCCCGTACTCAACGGGTTCGAGGCCACAAGAGCAATTCGAGGCTTTGAGAAACAGAAAGGATTGGAAGCGGCGACTATCATCGCGCTGACTGGATTGGGTAGCGCGAGTGCGCAACAGGAGGCTTTCAGTTCCGGGGTGGATCTATTCTTGACGAAACCGGTCCGTCTCAAGGAGCTGACGAACATCTTGAATGGGATACAACGATGATGCGGTACGGATAAGCAGGATGCTTATCGCGGTATGATAGTCGATTTCACCGGCGGCAACAACCAGCTAGTTGCTACGCTTGGCGCATGGCGGTCACGATGGGGCGTTTGGACATAGACAGAGGCGAGCGATCGACTGCAGGTCTTCACACGATGGAATTGGGCTATTTGCGCGCGGCTAAATTGTGAAGATGGCATGGGACCTGTCAGTTCCAAGACGAGGGGCATGGCGGCGCAAATTACCGGTTTCGGTCTTCCGACAAAGCCGCTCGTGACCCCTCGAGCGGTCTTCAATCTCCACGCTTTGTCAAATACCATCGACCGATATGAATACTCGAAGACAATCAATTATTCGATCAATCATCAGTCATGGCGGCAACATCCTCTCGTGTCCAGACCGTGGCAGCAACAGTCGCCGCAACAGCAGCCATCATCGGCGCGATCAGTTACCTGGACGTGCCATCATGGGGGCGCCAAAAGATCAATACTCGTAAAGTTACGACAAGGAAATTCTCGGAGAACGACCCTCCTTCTTTGATGGCTTTCAAGACCCTTGTCGACCAGAACGCGCTGCAAGAAACCTACCCTCTGGTGAGCAGCATTCAGAAGAATATCCCAATATATGATTGCGCAGCTTTCGATATTACCAACATAGACCAGATCGAGAGACTTCAAGACGAGCTGTGCCACGTACTAATCTCCGGACCTGGTGTATTTGTCCTCAAAAACTTCTTCGCAGATCTCGAGCCCGTCGACCTAGCCAATGAAGCCTACAATGCGATCATATCCCGGGAAGAGGAGGCGGTTGGAATCAAGGGTGATCATTTCGCTGCCGGAGGCGCGAACAGCAGGATCTGGAATTCATTCTCGAAACACTGTCTGCAAGACCCGCAAAGTTTTGTCAAGTACTTCAGCAATCCCTGGTTCAAAGTCGTCTGCGAAAGCTACCTTGGACCGGCGTATCGGATCACGAGCCAGGTCAACATTGTCAAGCCTGGAGGCAAGGCGCAGAACCCGCACAGAGACTACCACATTGGATTTCAGACGACAGAAGACGCTGCGCGATTCCCCAAGGCAATGCATCCAGCTAGCGCACTACTGACTTTGCAAGGCGCAGTAGCGCACTCGGACATGCCGCTTCCCTCTGGCCCCACGCGCTTCTTGCCATTCAGCCAGATGTTCGAGCAGGGATTCATGGCCTATCGGAGACCGGAATTCAGCGAATATTTCGCGCAGAAGTGGGTGTCTCTTCCTTTACAAAAGGGCGATGCTGTGTTCTTCAATCCCGCGCTATTCCATGCAGCCGGTGAGAATAAGACGAAGGATTTCAATCGCAGTGCCAATTTGATCCAGGCGTCAAGCGCTTTCGGCAAGACAATGGAGGCGATCGACTCACTTCCACTCATCGATGCAACTTTTGATAAGCTGAAATTGAAATACAACTCGGAAGGCTACAGCACCGAAGTCGATGCTTACATTCGTGCGGTGTGCGAAGGGTACCCGTTTCCCACCAACCTTGATCGCAGACCACCTGCCCCTAGAGGCATGGCACCCGAGAGTGAGCAGGACATTCTGAGAAGAGCTGTAATTGAAGGATGGTCTAGAGAGATTGCGGTAGAGGCGATCGCGAAGATGAAGGACGACTCGAAAGATCATGGATTGAACCTGTAGGTACATCGATCAGTTGGCCATGGTATAAGCTTTGCAATTCCAAGTTGCATGTATCTTCGTGCTCTCGGCCACAGAATTTGAGCTTATCGTGCAGCAGGAGGCGGGGCGACAAATGATCTGCGGAGGATTCTGCACCGCCACCAGGCTATGCGCTCACTCACTTTGTTTCTTCAACAGCACATCAAGCAACACGTCTCCTCGTCATGATTTTTGCAGAAGCAAAGCTACCATGTCAACAATTCCACTTGTCGCTGAAGCGATTAACGCCACGGACCACAATGCGGCTGACGTCCAGCAAGTCACTGGCCAAACCCTCTTCTGGGCAGTAGCGCCGCTGGCTTTGAACGCTATGGGCCAAGAATCTCCTACCGCAAAGATTATTTTCGACTCGGGTCACCTCGCAGAAGGAAGTCTTGTACCACATCTGTCATCACCGGTGTTCGTTATAACATATTGTCTTCTCGACATTGTTGCCATCTTTCAAGCATTCCGGACGACGTCGACAGAGGCGACATCGATCGACCACACATCACGCGAGGACTCTTCAAGGGGCCGATTGACTGTTGGACATGTTTCCGTACGGCTCCTGCTGTTTATTTTGGGAGCACTACCTCAAGCGATCAGAATCTTCGCTATGAAAGGTATCCCGGTCGTCCAGGGCTTAGCCGCGGTCTTCTTAGCGGGCAGCATAGCTCGGATGATGGCGACCTTTGCGTTTCGACTAAGAGTCGATTCGCAACGTGTGCTCCAGCAATCGTTCCTGGCCAATCCCGCAGGCAAGGATTCTGTACAGCAGGGCGTGTTGCTTTGCCATGCCGTGATATGCTGCATATCTTGGTTCCGGATTGCACAGGTTCCGTATCTTGATCATTCAACCGCCATAGAGGAAATCAGCGATTTGTGTACAGTGGTCCTTGCGATCGGAGCCGTACTCACGATGGCGATCATCTGCTACTGGGTGCTGGGCACGTTCTTCGCCCCGCTTTCGCGGTTCTCTATAGTGCCAATATCGCCAGTTCCTGTATGGTTTTTCTTTTCGGCGTGGCTTTCGCTACCACGTAGCCTTTTGGAAGCTGGCGAAACTCGAGCGGCCTGTCTGCCAAGGAAGAGCCCAACGGCCTGCGAGAATGCGCAATTTTGCCACAAGTGGACGGATTGCACTGCAAAGTACTTCCAGGCCACCTTTCCGCTTATCGTGACGGCCCTATCGAGCAGCTATGTGCTTGCTGTCGTACTAGTGAAGGTATCCGCAATCTTTCCTGGGCGCAGTGCGGCTCACACTGAAGAATCAGTCACCGAAGAGCCTGCGACAGATGAAATTGATTTGGAAGCATCATCGACCTCTTCAAAATCGACAGCGAAGTCGGAATTCGGTATGAATGCAACTCAGCAAGGATTTCTCACTATCTACGTCGCTCTTTGTATTACGATCAAAGACACTCGTACCCTCAGTGATATCTACCAGCGCTGGATCGCGACAGTCGTCTCGTTCAGCGTGTTCAGACGACTAGTTCCTGGAGCGATTGTCAATGCCTGGATGGCAAGGCCCGACGAAACGATACTTAGAGTGGTGGAAATCCACAAAGATCAGGAGAAAGTGCCCAAGCAGGTGAAGACTGTCAATAATGAAGAAACGCTGCCCAAGCAGGGCGAGACCGGCAATAGTAAGGAAGCGCTGCCCAAAGAGGTCAACCCAAATGAAGACGTGAAAGAGCAGTGTGATCTACCACGGGCTTCTCCATCTCCTCGATATGTTCGTATGCTCTACACGGTATCATGCTTGACAGTGCTGGGTGTTCTACAGTTCGTCTTGTTTCTCTTCATCGGATCGATGACGATGTGGGATCTGGGTCCTTTCTACAGGAAAGCTGTGAAGGTGGGAAGACGAATCAGTCCTGAAATGCATTGGACAGCGTTCGCGTTGTTCAACCTCTCGACTGCTGCAGTGTACTTCTGTGTAGCTTTCGACGGCTCCAGCACGGACAATCCTGCTTGGACGAATGTACTGAACAGGTGAAGGTGGATTCAATGTAAATATGTAACGGCGAATGCTGGATCATCATCATCATCATCATCGTCATCTCTGAGTATTCTCAACAGCGAGATCTCTCCAATACGATGGATTCATTCTGCCGCCTCAGAATTCCCCATTGGTTCGGCCCTGCCCTTTCGCGTGACACCACAACCAACCACTGGCGAGCTCCCAGCTCCAGTACATGACAACACCTCTTGCCATGTCATCACTTGTCCTTTCTCCGGATCTTATTTCTACCACTCATCGCCGTGGAGACCTTTGATGTCAAGCACTGTTATGTCATTAGGACCTGGAGACCGTGGAGAGTCGCGAAAAATCTGCGTGCCCGGCGCTTTCGGGACATTCGCACACGCCTGTGCCAAGGCTGGCTCTCATGTCCAGGTTCTAATCGAGTCGCGATGAAGATGATTGGACATGGACACTGTCATTGGCTATGAATAACAGGTTACACTTACTCAGCTGATGACTTTCTACTCCCCATGCGTTCTAGATCCAAGAAAATCAAGCTCTAATCTTTGCTACCGTCCGTCGCCTGTCAAGCAATATACCGCCAGGATGGACCCTTCACCTCGACCGTACTCCTTGCGGCAAATCTTGACCTTGAGAGCCTCATCAGATCTAGTCCATTGCTTTTTGGGCCTGAACTAAGCCACTCTGCACATGGTGATGGACGACCTGGTCTCTACCTTTCCGCCTGGAGAATTCGAAACACGAGTGGTTCACTCTTGCATTTCCCAGCAGGACATAGCACTAGGATGGCTCAGTGGCTTGTCTTTAAGCTGTGCTGTATTCTGCTACGACGATGACGGTGCGCCTTTGCTGGCATTCATCCTCCGCTCGACTAAACTGGCAACAAGATCAGGAGCATTGTCACAGGCAGCAGGAACATATTCTATTATGACAAGTAACAAGTCGTGTGTGGCATATGGAAATGACACTGCTTAAAGCGCCGGTCTGCACGCCGTCGCAAGCAGCACAAGCTCATACTAAGCAAAAGACTAAGACGTCTTCAGATGCCTCGTCCAATCACGGGGATAGGTTACAAGGAGGTTAAAAATACGAGACGTATGCACCTAACCTCGGTGCCTACGGCCGGCAAGATGCATCGTGAACATGCCGATTCATTGATGCCAATATGCTCGGGGCTTCGCACAGCAGCATCGAGTCAGCTGTCGAAGTATAAAGAGAGTGACTTCTCCGCCGTGAGAGAGCCTCCATCAGCAGCACATTCGCCAATACAAGAAAGCATCAGAGCATCGAAAAGGCTTTAACAATAACCTCAATCATCATTAAAAAAGACCCGCCTCTAAACAAGCAAGCACAATGTCTTGGGCCACTATCCTTTCCATTGGCTGCTCTCTCTTCTGCGGCGCTCTCTTCGGGAACAACAAGCGTGACCTCGCCAGTGGCAGCATTGCTGAGCGCACTGCGATTTTCTACTCAGAGAAGCCACTCAGTGTCGATCTCTCAGGTGCTTCTATCGATACCAATGGCGACATTAACAACGTCACTGCTGTTTTCCACTTCAAGGACGGTCATAGTGAGACTGGCAACCTTACTGGCCATGCGGTACGTTCCTGGCATATCTGAAGACAGTGACATCCCTATTGACCAAAAATCACAGGCTCAATTTCCGTATGGAGTCGGCTACGGCAACTTCTCCATTTCAGAAGGTGAAGGCGAGTGGATCATGGTCGATACCACCTCCGGCGCCCCAGGCCTTTCCAGCCTGTTCCAATGGATCATTAGTGCCACTCAGGATGGCACAGTAACTAAGCAGGAGTTCGACCAAGCCATTACCATTGTTAAGGCACTTGCTTGAGACCTGAAAATTGCTGTGGTGAGCAAAGGATATGGAGGACTTGTTACGATATGAGCAACGATTGATGACGGGTTTGGCCCATTAGACTTGGGGTTGCAATAGATTAGATATCGGTTCTGTGTAAGATAGAGAGAGAACGCTGCTGGCCGGCTATTTCGATCACATTCGATTCTTGTCTTCTTTTGATGTCCATGGTGAGGTCGGTAAGCTCGACTGCAATTGACAGTTTTTTATACGAGAGTCTCTAGCGGCGGACATAAAAATATGGAATTCGCAAATGCGGGTGCCTGTCCGTCTCGCGTTCCGATCTTGATGATTATTTGCCTGTGTCGCTTCTACGGACAAAACGCCGTGGACGTGCGGCATACAGTGGGAACACGAGGAGCAAAGGAGTACTTTCGTCTCAGGCAGAGAGTGCAATGGTGGATATCGGAGCTCACCACTCTAGTTCTTGTCGCGCTTTCCAGCCGCAGAGTGAGAGAACATGATACTTTATTGCGGAGCCTCACTGATGCCAATGTTGTCATCAGGGTGACATGGTGATCAGGGTCAACAGGGTCCGGAGTGTTGTCCGATGCCTGATTCTGGTTTTTCGAAATCCCTGTTTATGTTGTGGATCCGAACGTTTCCTGAACTACGTACACATGGTGATGCCATCTTGCAATCACTGCGGCTATTGTGGCTGATGTTCTGCCTGAAGTGGCGAAAACAGCGAGACTGTTTGGCTGCGGTCGATTTCTTGCGCCACATCAAGTCTGGAATCCACAACTAATACTTGGAGCAGTTGGTCATGAAGACGTAGGGCATTCCGCATTATGTGTGAGACAGCTGCTGTGGACACTTGAGCAGGACAATTGATGATGTATTCAGTCATGGTCATTGTATAAGTATCTACATGATTCAGCTGTGGGCATGCACCGCAGGATTTTGGTCTTGTCGACAATATATCACCGCTCACCATACTTGCAACTTCTTCGAACGCACGAAAATATATTTACTCAATAGATTCACAACTAAGATCTCCCATTTGACAGCACAATCTCATCATGGACGCAGCAGCAAACGCCGTGAACAAGCTACTGTAAGCTCCAATTGCTCTACACAACAGTGCTCACGACTGACAGGATGAAATAGCAGCAAGACAGGAGAGAAGGATACCACAGTCGAGCAAAAAGTCGCTCCTGCGGTCGAGCATGACACCATCACCAAAGAGCATGAGACGCGAGAGCAGAAAGTGGTAGATAAGGAAAAGCACGTCGATCACTACCATACCACTGTGCAGCCTCTAGAAGATCGAGAGGTCCGAGAGACCAAGCATGAGCATGAGCAAGCACCCACGGAGTATCGGAAGATCAACAAAGACACCAAGGCAGAAGAGGCTCAAGCACAGGCTGCTGCAGAACGAGAGAGGTTCAGAGATGAGACTGATGAGGGTGTCACACACGAGAAGAAGGTCAATGAGGGAGAAGTCGTTGGCGAACAGGTTCATCATCACTTGCACGAGACAGTCCAACCTGTGATCGAAAAAGGTAAGAAGCAAACGACAGATTCATGTCGAAGACACAGAAGAAGCTAATTTCAACTCGCAGAAATTGTTAAGCCGTCTGTGACGCACAAGACTGTTCCTGTAAAAGAGGTTATTCAAGAACAATCGCAGGTCCACGGGGTCACAAGAAAGGAACCAATCTCTGTCGATGAGTTCTCGCACCGCCTAGATGGCGAGAAGAAGACGGAGCACAAAGTTGCTGGGGAACTGCCTGCTGAGCAGTAGCTTCATCGTCACAGACTTCATTGTACCATATTACTTCAGCGATACCATAACTCAGCTAGCTATGGCTGAGAGGAGCCACTGCTTGATAATGAAAAGTTCTCAAAGCATCGCGACCTTCACCTCATACTGCTTAAGATTTAGAGATAAGCGGATCGGGGTGAATTACTGATGGGGAAAAACCAGCATCAGAATCTTCAGAATTCCATTTCCTTCTGGCTCACAAAGTCCCTTGATAAGCTACAAATTAATGTTCCTGGGCCTAGCGTCCCGTTCTTTTCCCGTACATTCTACGAAAAGTCCTTCTTACTTTCTAAAATTCGCCATACTATCGTCGACACAGAAGCGACATCTGAGTCCGCCACTGGCTGCTCCCTTCGCAACTAGGAGACGCCGTTATTCGCAATGTTCAGGAACATCTATCAGCCATGCCTATTCGTGACACGGTGATGTCACGCGGTGATGACGCAGAATCGTGGCAAGATCACTACATTTACCAACGAAGACCAGTCCGGTGTCAGGCCAAGTGATACTGCTGCCACAAATGACACTCAGTACACTACTGATGCATGGAGGTCATTTACGCAGCTCGCCTGTCGGCGTACTTCGCATTACCATCGGGCTAGTTCAGTCACTGAGCAGGACGAGCTGGATGGAGAAATGCCCGTGGCAGATAAGCATTCGCATTTCCTGCATGAAAGCCGACACCAGATGAACGTAGGTCCGTCACATATGCCAAGCTTTGCGTTGTGAGCTTCAGTCGTTGTCGTAAAAGGCATCACTTGGAGGACATCATTAGCAACACGGCTCGAGAATACTTCGACAGGAAGCGAAGAGGACTCACATTCGCAATGCTGCATGTGTCCCAACGGGAACTCCCAGCCTCTTCGCCAACGCGGGTGTGCTAATCTTGATCCCCTGTGGGTTTCCGGTCCCAAAATGTCGATGAACCTTGGCTGTCGGCCTCCAACTTTTGCCAGAAAAATATATTGGAGCTTCAGTGGCCGCTTCTCTATCTTTCGAGCTCTTGCATGATTTAATCGCCGCATTGCCAGCCCAGCAACTCAAACCAATGTCATTTCGATAGGACATACGCTCCGCCGTCTCCGCTGTTTGTTGGTGAAATTCAAGGACTGCTTGGTCGAAAAGCTGCTCAATCGACGACTTTGCCGGCTCGGAGAGCCCTAGAACGATTTGAGCCTTCGCAGTGCTGGGCGGGCGGGAGCAGTCTTCTGGTTGTCGGCTAGGGATACTGGCTGAGCGGGAATGGCATCTGCTGCCGCGAGGGGGATAAGTTGCAGCACTTTCATCTTGTGACGTGTGGTGCGGAGCTGGAAGTTGATTGGGTGGGCATCGACTTCGCGCAAGCTCTCTTCCAAAAGGTAGCCCCGCAAGACCGCAGGTCGCATTGGTGGGTGCGTGCTGCTGTAAATTGCCGTCCGCGGAATTGTGCTTCTCTAGCATCTTCAGAGTATGTTGCCTTTCGACCTCGGTCTCATCAACATTGCGATCCCCTTCCTGCAGTGCCGTGGCTTCTTCATACGACGGTGGGGGAGTCCTCATCGCCTGCAGACTGTCTACGCGTATTGGGAAGTTCTTGTTTGCTGAGAGTACGCGCGTCTTCCTTCGCATTTGCCTTTCGCTTTTCCCACGATTATTCTCTCGCGATGATGTTGACATCTCATCATTGACCTTGGTAGATATGCTAGACTTGCGATTCCAATGTGAGCTTTCGGAAGACGAGAAATGCGGAGCTTGTGAACCAGGTGGAAGAGGAAAGTGGTAGACAACATTGTCGACCTGGAAGGGCACAAACACAATGTCGCCGGGAAGACATTTGGCATGAGTCTTTACCAGTCCAACATCGATCAAAGACCAAGCTATTTGATTCGAGTCCATCGGTGTCGAAGGTTTGTGACGGGTTGAAACATCGAGTCTTGAAAACTGCTCGTGGTGATAGTCTTTGGTGCGTTGCATCGTTGGCGTTACAACGAGCTGTGGTCAAGTACGGTCTCTTAGGGATGGACAGAGGGTCACTGGCATTACTTAGTCATTGCGTCGCTTCCGAAACCTTAATTGGTTAATGAATCCTCATCATTCTAAGGTTCGACCCGCCATGTGCCTGAGCGAAAGTTAGTCGTGAACTTTGGTCTCCCTACAGTCGCAATCGATCTGTGTTCTGCTCGCGTTATTTCACATTCAGCATGCTCTGCATTTACGGAGCAGAGTGTTTCGGGCCAGATGCATGGAAGGCGTACAGTAGCTGCGGCATGCGGCAGTGTGTCCAGCGGAAGGCATCTTAATGAGAGTATTCCGAGAGTAAGCCTTCTCCTGACCAGCATGTCTGTGGGGAAGGTCTCGAATGCAGCCCCCGAAGCAGCTATTGCACGACAGAATTTGTTTGATGTGACGGCCATGCTCGCTTTTGTTGGCTTTGAAAGGAGACCAGACTGCAAATTTGTACAGGTTGTTTGCGTTAACCGGGGACATCCGACAGCAGCTTCAGTAAGGCAGTAGATATTTTTAGCTCGGCATTCATACCAGAAAAGAGGAGCGCAGAAGTGAGCAATGCTGACGGTTGAGTGCTCATCTGTGATTGCTCCTCGAGGTGTAGAGCTCCGCTGTCGCATTCAAGATTGTCTACATGTGCAATCAGAGTTTACAACCTTGCACAGGTCCCTTTGCATCCGAGATTGCCGGTGCTGCGATGTTGAATTGGAATAGGTTTTCCTTGCTGATAGTGACGATTGGTCGTATCTACGAGCTGGTAGTAGCAGAATCGGATGTGGGCGTTACTGCTTGTGCGACGCGAGCTGTGGCCCAGGCCAGGCACGGAAGCCATTTCTCGTCAACCTCTTCAGCGACAGTAACGGTCAGCTGCCGCCCGAGTCCTTCACTATCCGCAGATTGAAAAAGTGAGCGCAGATCTTATTAGTCAACAAAATCGCAGAAGTCTGCACTTACAGGGCCCACAGCATGTGGTCAACTTTGTGAAGCACGACTCCGTAGTGGGCAAGAATCACAATGGCGAGTGGATCCCGGTGACGGAGCAGTGTGATATAGGCACTTCCAACCATGATCGGATAGCACATCACTACTCCGAACGGTCGATCTTTGTACATCGAAGGAGCGGCAATGGAGCCCAGCCCGTAAATGCTATTGTGATATGCTTTTCGGCGGGTTGCCGCATCCAGAGCAGGTGTGGTCGAGCTGCCCTCGAGGCATACCGTTTCCACGCGATCCAAAAGCATCTCCAACGCGGATCGTAGCCCCGGTTCCAAATCATCCAGGTCTTTCTTTATTGGCTCAGTGTCATCCAACATGATCTCCATCGGTCCCTGACGCAGCCACTCCCAGGCCACTTCTGCAACAACGGCCGCCCCGGATAGAGCATCAAACATGTCCATGACACGAATTATCAGTGAAGGCGCGTCTTCGTCCTCGTCTGTCAGCATGCCAAAGCAAATAAAGGCGATGACGACCGAGAATGCAAACAGAGCATGGCAATTCTGTTCATCTATGGCTTGAAGCATAGGTATATAGAGATTGAGCGCATGCTGCTGGTGGTATCGTGCCAGATTCATCAACGTGTTTCGGTGGCTCCCTTCGGTTTGATGACGGCAATGGAGTGCTGAAACGGCGAGAATGCCATGAAGAAGAAACGGGTAGGAAAATGCCATCCTGGGAACGGCGTCTTGCCACAGCGAATCGTCTTCGCGTCGATCCGTCATGGTGCTGTAAACGACAGATGTATAATGGTGTAGAAGTTCCATGTCTCGTAGGGGAAAGATCCGTTCTTGTGCGTCTGCTGAGGTGGCAGACAGGGCATTTGGCAAAGCCAGCACTTGATTCGGGTAGTGACATGACCGATTCCCACGCGTACAGTTTCGACATATCGGCTTCTCCAGGTCGCACCGTACCTTTCTTGATTTGCAGGTGGCGCAGCCGTCGCGGGTCTTGGTGTGCGGTCTTCGCGTTGACATGGCTCATGTTCCGGAGGTATTGCAGGCTGTCTGCCAAGTCTCTTTTCTCTTCATATGAAGACGTCCATGTACCTTGCGTCACAAGTCATGATGGTCATGGCGTCTTTGTGGCAATTCCATGGTCGACAGTGCACCACATACACTGAGCAGGAGTCTGGCAACACTCGTACGATGAGCGGATGGTGTGCAAAAGGCACGGCGAGATGGAAAGAAATTTGCTGAGTCATCGGCGCCAAGAATCGAACTTCTTCACAAACAACCTCTCACCTCTGGTGCGAGCACTTTCAGACTCATTTCACGACTTCGGAGTCATTTATCAGGCAACGGCAGAAATCCACGGACCTTCTGAATTGGATTTCGGCTCACTGGCGTCTCGTCTTATCAGGCAACCTAGCATTATTTCGACAATCGAAGTGCCACCGACTGGAAGTCTCATTGTACCCAACCAGGGCTCGATCGAAGGCTTCGAGGTCAAAGTTGAGAAGCCTGCGGTGTTCAGATTGGAGCAGGACCCGTCGCGGCAAGAAGATGGCCTCGCCTGGAATCGCGACACAAGATCTACATCAGGAACCACTACCAGCAGAAGGGGCAGGAACAAAACCAAATGAGCCGACGCCTGAGCAGGCGATCAAGAAGAGACCTCCGAAGAAGAAAAAACCAAACTGGGGCCTGATCCACAAAAGACCATTGCCTCTCGAGACACATCCACTCCCAGCATTCCATCCCACGAATCCCATATCCATTCTGCGATTCGCATATGCCTACTTGTCACAGCTTCTTTCGCCACCTTCGTCCCATCCAAGCATGCCTTATATTGGATACTTTTCTTCCGAGACACGGTCCATTCATGTCACAGACCCAAAGCATGCGCGCGCACTCTGGGAAATGGGTTTCTTTGGCAAAGGCACACTTAGTCGAAGTGAGATGAGCTGGCTAGATCGAGAGAAAGCGCGTTTGTTGGCAAAGCGCGCCGGAAGTGGAGGGACGGCGGAAGAGAATACTAACGCAAGGCGGGAGAAGCGGAGGTTGTTCAAGTTAGAGCGCGCTCGAGCTGAGGCGGAGAAGATTGAGCGGCAAAGGCTAGTGGAAGAGGGCAAATTGGACCCGAGTGTTCTCGAAGTGGAAGTCACAGACGTGGGCGGCGAGAAAGATCAGGTCACCGTGGAGGCTATGCCCCGGCCACTGGAGACCACGATCGCGAACCCTGGGACTGTGCCTCTTCCGCCGCAGCCTGGAAACGTAGGTCTCGACGAAGAAGATGAAGAAGAGCCAATCCCAGACTTTGAGAATCAGGAACATCTCCAGCTCACGCTCGAAGAAGCATTCTTCCTCTCTTATGGACTTGGTGTTGTCGATATTCGCGGTTCCGACACCGATGATGTCAAATTCGGTGGCTATGACTTACTGCGAACATGTTCTGCCCATGGCTTCTTTCCCGTGACGAAAACCATATCTGAGTACAAGATCAGACCTGACGACCAATTTCTTTTGAACTACGTCGTCTATCACCACTTTCGCTCGCTGGGATGGGTCGTTCGGCAAGGCGTCAAGTTCAGCGTAGACTATTTGCTGTACTATCGCGGGCCAGTTTTCAGCCACGCAGAATTTGCTGTAATTATCATTCCCGCATACACAGATGCTTACTGGAGCACACATCAAGGGCAGCGGGAACGTAGGGTGAAAGAGGGTCATAATTGGTGGTGGATGCATTGCGTCAATCGGGTACAAAGCCAGGCGTTGAAGACACTGGTAATGGTCTATGTGGACGTTCCTTCTCCTACAGAAGTGGACTCGAAGGATATTGGGGCGATATTAAGGAGCTACAAGGTTAGAGAGTTCATCGTTCGAAGATGGACCCCAAACAGAAGCCGCGATTGAGATGCGATTCTGGAGGATACTGACAACTCTGTGATACCATCATTTGTGTACAATATAACGCAGCGTGGCGCATGCGCACTAATCGAGAGACCCAGCCATCCCTGACAGCGCGCCCAACGGACAATGAATTTCCTTATTCGTGGGGTCGTCTCTAAATTTGCTGGAGTTGTATTTCGTCCTCGCCAATAGCACTTTTGATATCAGCGTGATGAGAAGGAAGCATATTTCAGCTGCCATTGGTTCTACCACCTCATCGGTATTGTTCGTCCGCCGTACATGCATGTAACGAATTTCCGTAGATGAATCATTTCAAAGCTAGATACGGAAGATACTGCGCTTCGCGCTAATCAGTAGATACCTCTCTGGTTGCTCTGCCAACCCTGGCACGCACCGTTTGGGCCGAGCGCAGTTTTCTGTTCCTCGAATCGCCCAGAAAGGCTTCTGCTTCGTAATTTTCCACCCGCTGTTCGGTATCGTCACTTTCCCTTTCCCAATTTCTGTCCCAATTTATTCTCGTGGAAAAGGTACTGATAGGACTAACTCGTCTTGGAAACGAAGGCGCTCGATGACTGAAAGGCGCTAAAACTCGGCCGAAGGGATTTCTGCAATCTCCTGGGTGCGGTATGGACAATGCAATTGTGAACATAATCATCATCGCTTTGGCATTGCTGGGGGTGACTACTGGCTGCTAGCATAGCTCGAACGCAGTCGACACTATATCTACTGGATCACTTATCAATCTCACCAGTCTTCTGGGGTCTGTTATATCTGAGGCTTTGCCCCTGCGACAGATGCCCACGTCTTCTGTCGTGCCGCACCCGATGGCGGCAAAGGTGTCTGCCCTTGGGCCTGCTGCTGGACCACAGTAATCTTCTGGCTCGCATGGCCACTGGGTCCGAGAACCATCGTGCTGTGGTTATTCACAGTCATGCTCGGTGGGCTTGGTTGTAGTTTCACAGGTTGTGCGTTGGCCTGTAACCGAACCACATTAGTGGAGACTCCTTCTACAGGCACGATTGAATCTCTTCTTACCTGGTGCCCCTGTTCCCCCTGCAATGTTGTACGCTTCAAACCGTCAGGTGCTCGTCCGTCGCGCATATATTTGGCGAACTCGGCATCTCGATCATAACCCGTTGCGAGAACCCAAAGCTCTTCAGTGGCCTGAGCATCTTCTGTAGAGCTGTGAACATCGGTCTGGATCACCTTGCCCAAATACTTTAACGCCAGGTCCGCAAGGTTACGCACGCCATAAAGCTCCTGAGTGTCGTAGATTGTGCTTCCGCCAAAGATCTCGTGTGCGTACTCTCCAAATGCATTCAGGTCGCTACGTTTGGAATGCATGATGACTCCGCCTACTCACTAGCATTCTTCGCTGGTGAACAAGACTAGTGCATATCCATTGAAATAAAGCCGACTGCTGACTGTGCTTGTGAGGTGGTGAACAGCAGATCTTCGGGCCGAACCAATTTTTGTGAACATGAGAGCCATTCACGGATTGTCTTGAGTATTCGCCACTACTACTCAAGCGGTGTTTGGTCAAAGATCGTGGGCGCCTTCGAAGCATTAGGTGTAGATCAGGCGTGGAAAAGTGTTGATAGAGTACTGTCTGAGCACTTTAGACATTGTGTAGCACAGGAAATCACTTATACCATGTTGATCGAATATGGACTTCGACCGCTTGTTGTAGCTTGATTGCTGACGTTGAATCCATCTTAATTGTCTCTCAAAATGCGGCAGTTCGTTCAACGCAGATCTGAGACCATCATGGCACTGCTTGTTAGGTAACAAATTACTGAGATATGGGCCCTGCTGAACAAACCAGCTCGAGACCGCCATCGTCGCAAACTCGCAGCCGAATGATTTCGACGTGAAGTCATTTGTGCCTTGAGCAGCTCCCTTCAGGTATGCGACAAAGGAACAATTTGTCGCTCACAGTTGGGAGGAGAGATGGGGTGAAAGGCTGCTGCCTGGTGAAAGAGATGTCGAGGCTTAGGAGAGGTGGTGTCCCTGGAAAGATTCGAAGGATTTGCGAAGCCGCGGACGGGTTTCCGCTTCGGGATGGCACAGCCTTCGACTGTGGTATCCAGCTGGTTCTTCAGCAGTCCGTTGGCCACGCACATGTAATTTAGGTGTTTCCGGGCGTATTACAGAGCGTTTTCCTGCAGCCACTTCTATCAACAAATCTACGAGGTAGAATCCATTCTGCCGACTGCCAAGTTCGACAACAGTCTACCGGCTCTGGCATTAGCAAGAGCACAGCTCGTTCGTGCAGCAGACCTCCGAGGGCAATATTTCGAGCATGGGTCGGGCTTCGGAACAGCAGAGGGACGACTTGTCAGATTCGGCATCGTCGCGAGCAGATGCACTCACCTTGAACGAAGAAGAGCTTCCCACATATGACACTACTACACCTACGACTTCAGAGAGACCGATCGCAGACAAGAACCGAAGCACATCTGCAGGTCCAACAGTAGATGCGCCTTTCCGTTTCCCAGAGACCGGCCCTCCGGCGTACGACAATGCAACAAGCAACCGAAAGTCCATTGCTATTCCTCAAACGTCGCCGTCCCCGACAGCACCTTTCTTGGACTCCTACTCGCCCGACCTCTTGGCCTACGGTATCACAGAAAAGAGCTTCTCCGCGTTTCTGACTACGTTATCAGCATTCGTCTCTGCCAAGGTCTCCCAGCAAGCTTTGCAGCATGCTACAGATATTGGCAATTCGCTGGGCGATTTCCAGAAGCAATATGTCAACAATGTCAAGAAGTCGGTAAAACGGGTTGGAAATTCGGCGAAAAGTTTCAGTCCGCTTGGTGTTCTTGGTGGCACCATTGCACTCACAGTCGGAGCAGCCAGCCATGTGGTGACGAGCGTCGTCACTGCGCCAACGAATGTTATCAAAAAGCCACATACACCACGGGAGCGCGCGCTTGCTTATCTGACTGCGGCGAACAAAGACTGGTTCCAAGGCAGAGGACTGCGAGCGGTGTTGCTCGATACAAACGAGTTGGCTGTGGAGCTGAGCACACCTGCAGAAGAGCTCGTAGATGCGGGTGGGATTGAGGGTCGTGATGATCCGCAGGTCCTTGCTAACGCTTTGGGGAAATGGCTTGCGCCATTGCATATTCGAGAGACGCAGGCGGCTGCGGAATTCGCGGAAAGTCGTCGTGCAGCAGGCAAGCGGCCGTGGCGGCCACAGTTACAGCCCGGACTCGCATCACTTTGGCTTGTTCTCGTGCGTGAGAGGGATTGAAGCATCCTATGACTAGCGTAGGTTGCGACCACTGTTCTCCGCTTCAACAGAAATCGACGAGGCGTCGCTCGAGTCATTGGGCCCAGCATTGTGAACGGCACGCGCGTGTCCCCTTTTCTGCCTTGGAAGCAAAACTTCCAGCTGGTCGTATGGCAAAGGTAGTGGGTTCGGACGACCTGAGCACAGATTGGAAGTCGCTGCAATTTCGATGAGATGGAGCGCATAGAAGCTATTGGGGTCGCGTGCAATCAGATGGACGATCTGAGACAGATCCCGTCACATTGGGCCGGAGGAGTCCAAGGAACCGGATAAGCCAGGTGCCGGGGCATGATGTAGTCAATTTATTTGACTGTATATCGTTACGTTTGGTGAGGTAGTGGTGTGTCAGTTGGGCAGAAGCCCGGCGTCGCTGTTGGTGGACGGGACCGTGGTGGGTGTAGCACGTCATCTTGCTCACGGGTCAAGATGATGACTTTCACCAACCCATTCCAAGATCTGCTCAGGCGTCGGTCAATGTTGGAGCGATAATAAGTTGCGTGTCCTGCGGTCCAGAACACGACTCGCGGCTGGTTCGTCGCGTGTCGCCATGTCCGGCAGGGCGGCTAAGCAGCAGTTTCAGCGAATGAAAGGGAGCGGAGCGCTCTGTGAAGGATTGCAGTTCATATGGAGCGAAGTCTGATTCCTGCCATAAGGTTTGTGCCCGGAGTCCGCATATTGTCTTGGGAATAGGCATGCCGTAAACATTGCTCGCTACTGGTAGAGGCCAGCTCCGGCGTCGCGCAGGATCGGCTCCTGTGCTCCCAATAGTGCTGATGATTTCTGCGTGATAGGTGTCGGTTCGTGGTTGTCAGGCGAGCCGTCGTCGTTCGCGTGCGTGTCGAGCCGTTCGTTGGGGTGC
>ANSM01007539.1:0-20484 GCA_000347735.1 Cercospora canescens BHU | reverse complement strand
CTCCGACGGCACAGCAGAGGCGCGCGCATGCCGAGCAGCTGGCCGCATTGGGGGTGGAGCTTCCGGAAGAGTTGAAGAAGGAGGTCACTGGTGTTGGATCCTACCAAATCGTCGATGCGCATGAGGTTGACACGAGCTCACCTGGCGCGGTGACCGTGAATCGATCACTAGCGGAGATTCTAGCAGAGGCTCGCAAAGAACAGAACAACGTCAAGGAAGAGGGCAAAGAGCCACACGATGAAAAGGGTGATGATGATAATGATTCATTTGGATTAAAGCGAAAATTTGACGACGAAGACGTGGATCCGAGAGACGAGGAGGCTGCGCCGAAATTGCGAAAGGCTTGGGGCAGCACAGTCAAGACTTATCCTGGAAAGGCGGAGGACGTCGATGTCGCCGATTTGGATGCACTCCTTGGAGGCGTTCGAAAGAAGACAAAGACCGAAGATGGAGCTGTGGTCAAGCAAGAAGATGGCGCCTCATCCGCCACATTGCGCTCAGTGCCGGATGCAGACACGGGCACATCTGCAGGTATCAAGAAAGAAGACGGTGCTCCCGTCGCGCCTGCAGTCGTCTTCAAAAAGAGGAAGGCCAAGAAATGAACACGGTCGCCTGTCAGGTTCAGTTATTCTCTCTACGCCCGAAACACAAGTCTCCCGCCACCCTCGCCCACATTCAAGCCGGCGGCTCGAAACCATTCCACTCTTGATAAGCCAAGGGTACCTCTGGCCATGCATCCACGCCATCCAGGACGACCATGCCCATCCCGCCCGACAGATGCGTTTGTACATGGCAGTGGAACAGCCATGCACCGGCATATTCAGCCTTATATCTGACTGCCGTCCACGTATCGTTGGCTTGTCCCTCCATTTCCACCGTGTTAAAAGTATCGAGATATGGCGGATCCTGCAGGTTGAACGTGCCTTCGGGCAAATATGGGATCGCCTCTTCTACGCTCTGCCAAGGGAAGTTTCCTGAGCCCGAACCTATGAGGAACACCTTGTTGCCATGTTTGTGCATTGGGTGCGCCTGAGCGAATGGACCAGCTGTCACGAGAACGAGGTCGACCCAGTCGCCGATCTTTGTTTTCAGCGTGAGTTCTGTGCTAGGGATGTGCTCTACGCCCTGAAGCAGCAACGGCGGATTGTCATGCTCGTGGCTGATGTTATACCCGAGGTTACCCGTCTGCGTCCATTCGTATGCTCCGTAAGGCTGCCCAAGCTTCTTCAGTCTCAGCTTGAACGTGGAATCTGCAGACTGTGCAGGTCGCAAAGGTGGATATGGGCTGCTATCCTCAGGCACGAACGACACAGCCTCGCTGCTGATGGGCTTGCCACCGTAATTCGTCTTTGGACGCGGGTGTTTGGGAGCATTAGTCGCGCCATCGTATACCATCTCGGCGAATCCGCCCAGGATCTGGTTGAGATAGTCATTTGCTACTCGCACGACATACCGGGCTCTCTCCTGATCAAGCCTGATCATCACGGAGATACGGCTGCCAGTGTTGACCAGGATGCGATCGGCGATGATGGGGTGCACATACCGCCCATCCACGGCGTATACCCACAGTTCATGATTGTCAATCGAAAGCTGCAGAGGGTACAGACCTCCGGGATTGACGAAGGTCAACGCTGCCCAACCGATCGAGGAATCAATGTCAATCGTGTAGTTGCCCTTTGAGCTCTGTCCTCCTTTACACTTGTTATATGCGAGCTCCGGCACATTCTCCAGATGCAAATCGAAATCTCCGTTGAACATTTGCAGGGGAGGGATACATCCTTTGGGCGTCATATGGCCCCCTGCGAGCTCTTTCAAAAGCTGCAACACGATTGGGTTCGTCATGTCGTCAAGCTCTTCCTCGGTTAAGCAGTATTGCGAACCAACGCCGTTTATCAAAATGGAGTCCATGCAGGAGAAATCGATATTGGCAGCATGCTGGATCTCGTGGTATTCTGCAGACGTATATTGGGACCAATCGCTGACGAAGACGGGTCGCATCGACTTTTCCGCTGCGAGCATCGCATCCTGGTCTGCCTCGTCACTGCTGACGAGGTGGAATGGCCGAGGGTCCTCATCGTTCGCTATGATAATGATCGCGCCGTAAAGGCCATCCATCATCTGCGACCTGGCATGTGAGTGGTAAAAATATGTCCCGGCTTCGTGTGCAGTCCAATTGTACAGAAAGGATGCACCGGGTCGAATTTGGCGTTGTGTCAGACCAGGTACTCCATCCGACCACGGCGTCGATCGCTGATCGATTCCATGAAAATGGATGCTCGTGTCTTGATGCATGTAGTTGTGAACGACGAATTCGATTCTATCGCCTCGAGTGGCGTAGAGGGTAGGTCCGATGAATTCGGAGTTGATGAAGACTGCTTCACGCGAGCCTATTCCAGCTGCGTCGATTGATTGTGTCGTAAGAGCGATTTCAAAGCGGACCACGGAAGCTCGTGCTTCCTCGGCTGTGATCTCTTGAATGTGCTCGACGTCGTCCACGCATCCCGAGGGACGACCGGCCGCCGGGCTGATGCATTGAAGCAGGAGGCTTACCGCCAACGGGTAGAGTCGAACACGCCACATTTCTGACGAGGGTGAATGATGCTCAAATTCTTGTCCGCGACACGGTCGACTGCCTACGACAGAGTGCAATATCTCATCCCAGAGCTTTGAATGAAAATAGTGTAAGTCTTTGTATGTCTTGGCATCTGACGGGCATTGAAAGCCGAGTTGTGTTTGGAGTCCCCGAGCCGGGAACTATACCTTCTACTTCTGCTGCCCTGCCGGGTCTGGGGGCAACTTGTAAAAGCAAGCTACGAGTAGCGTGCCCGTCCTGGTTTTGGAAACCGATCAATCAAGAATTACCACGACAATATTTGACGCTGCCAACAATTTTGCCATGCATTTCTCAGCCCTCGCGGTGGCAAGCTGCTTGCTCTCCTCTGTCTCATCGAAGTCGCTAGATCAAGTGCTTTCCCAGCATGACACATTTTCGCTACTTCGCGCCCTACTCAATCAGCACGATCTGCTCGATGAATTGGATTCTACAGTCAACGCCACCTTCTTCGCGATGACAAACAAAGCTCTGTATAGCTTGGCAGACTTCGGGATCAATCTCACGACCGCTGACCCCAACATCGCGCGAGCTATCTTCAAGTATGCGCAGCTAGATGCCGTTTACACAACGGAATCGATCAAGGTGTTGCACCACGAAGCAAAAGTTGTGCATACGTCTCTACAGCCACCACTTTTCAGCAACGTGACGAGAGGCCAAGCTGCAAAGCTAAGACGCAATCAAACAGGAGATGAGAATGGGATCCTTCTCGAGACTGGCTTGGGCGTCTTGACGCCTGTCGTGGAAGCAGACATTCTTTACGACCATGGTGTCGTTCACGCCATCGACGCAAACATGGTATTGCCACACAACATTTCAGAGACTGCAAGGCTCGGCGGAATGACTGGATTCTTGGACCTATTGGAAAGATCCGACAGCGTTCCCAGACTCGAGAGCTTATCGGATGTCACCATCTTCATCCCGCAAGACGAATCAATCGCCAAGCTGCAGCCTGTCCTGGACATGCTTACGCCGGCGCAGCTCAAATCCGTGGTGGCGCAGCATGCCGTGCCAAATCGAGTCCTGTATCAGACTCTCTTCGATGGGGATGAGGCTCTAGAGACACTAGATGGCTCTACGTTGCGCATACGTCGCGGAGTGAGGGGCCAGATCTTCGTCAACGACATGGAAGTCGTTCGGACTGACCTGCTATTATACGGCGGAGTGGCACATTTGATTGATGGAGTCCTATTACCCGAGAAAGGTACAGATCTTTGCCGCACAGTTCCAATCTCTTCGCTGACGAATTTGCAGACACAGCGTCTTGCACGAGCGGCGTTTTTGCAGTGGCAGCTGCCAAAACCGGCCAGACCTGGTCTATACTAGCAGATCACCCGCTCACGTTGCTAGCAGTTGTTTTTCTGGCTATCTTTTTCGCGTTGCATAAGGTCTACCAATCACGAAGACAGAGTCGTGGCCTGATCAGCCTCCACGCTGGCCTGGGCAAGTATGAGAAGGTGTAGACTGTTAGCTCCATTTCGACATCTTCAGAATGATCCTGCACGTAGAAAGTAGTTCCGAAGTCCATTGGTGATTCCCGAATCTGTTCTATCTTGTTGTTCGAGTGGCGTGGTCAGGCATCGGCTTTAATCACCGAGCTCAGACGTTGAAGTTCCCGATGAAGATCAGAGCCTGTCACATGTTCAGCTACCCTCGGTGTCATCGCTAGCACTTTTCAATCTACGTGCGAAATCGGCTTCTCGGCATCTGTCATTCTCTCCGACGCTCTTGCGCGTCGCTCAAAGTCGCTGGGATCATGGATGCATTCGTCGCAGGAATGTGGGATGAACAGGAAGAGTGTATTCCATAACTACATCAATAGACGTTGGCCAGGAAGAAATCCCAGACTCTTCATTCTTCTCCAAGAAACTTGACGACCTAGCCAACAACCATTCCAAAGAGATATATCAACAACATGGGATCCATCGGAGAACCAAACCGCCTGCTCTGCTGGAGCATCTATGTGACCAAGAAGCCAGATCAATCTGAAGAGGATCACCTCAACCATGTGTCCAAGGTCAATGCTCCCATGATGATACCATTTCTCAAGAAGTATGGCATCGTTCGCTACACTGTGGTAGGTGCACTACGTAACAACATTACACGCCAAAAGCTGACTTGCATCGCTCTGAATTACAGAAGCACAACGATGCCTATTCTAAGCCCAAGCAAGCGGCTCTGATGGCCAGCCAGCCAGATGAGAATATTTTGGCTTACGACTCGATTTTTGAGATGATTGTCAAAGACATTGAGAGCATTCAGAATATGCAAAAGGATGAAGAATTCTTGCGTACCACGATCCCGGATCACTTCAACTTCGCCGATATGACCCGCAGCAAGTGAGTTGCCCCATTTTGGCGTGTGTACACCAATGATCTAGATTTGACTGACTTTTGGCGTTCTAGGGGATCATTGACTTGGATTGAAGAATTCACCTTTTAGGAAATGATGGAGGAGTGGTGTCTCTGGGAGGATGTGTGAAGGCCGGACAGTGTTGCACACAAGTAGATGGTCGCAGAGACCTGTAAATCTTGTTTCTACGAATCTATACATCCATCATGCCTTTCTCATGGACTTCATCACCTGACCATCGCCTACCGTCATAAGTGAAGCCTGCCTTCACCATTTGAACGTAGGTCGACCTGATCGTGTGGATCGAACGATCATCGTAGCATTCTCGATCAGCCTCAACGACCTTTCCGCGCTCCATAGATCGAAGATCAGATCGCAGACCGGCAAAGGATAATGAAAGCTCACCGAATGTCTCGTACGAGTGAGCTGATATCTGATGAAAGTGTCCGAACTGGTCGCCGAAGTGGTGCAGACGCCGCAACGGCCAACTTCTTCCGTGTACGAACTCCTTGTACTCAGCTTATCAAGTCGATCTAATCACTGAAGCTCAATCAATTTTCGATGCAGCTTCCTGGAGCACGGTCGCGGACGCAGAAACTATTCGATCGTCTTTACCAGCGCCTGACGAAAACCTCGAAAATGGCAAGCACGACGACTACTACTACGGAGACTCTGCATGATGCAGTGCCATTCGTCGCTCCACCGAGCCCAACTGAGGATGTTGGTAGTAAGGAGGTACCAAACAAGCCCTACTATGATATCGAATTCAACTACCGCCTTGATCCACGTGATGGAGGCGACGAAGTCATCTGGGGTGGAACTGTCGGTCTGATGCGCAGGAAATATCAAGCTGCCACAGTGAGAATTCACAATGAACGTGGCAACGAAGACAAATTCAACCTCGACACCCACGGCTTTGCCTGGGTCAAGCATACAACTTCCGTGACGGAATTCGAGGACTATATGGCAGTTCGTCAAGGACCGTACTATCCAGAAGTTGCAGAGATGTTGAAGAAGGTGTAAGCTGCGTTGAGAATCCCATATATCATTCCAGATCTTCGTACTCACAATGTCCACAGCACAGGTGCAACCAGAGTCCATGTGATCGGTCACCTCCACCGTTCGCTGAATTATAACGACACGACTGAAGAGGAGAAGAATGCCCCAGAAATGACCATGACCAAAGGCGCAACTCCCGGGCGCTTTGTCCATGTCGATCAGTCCTATCAAGGCGCTGTACGTCGCCTCTACCTTGATCTCGACCCGGCGGAAGCCCGCAGGCTGGAGAAGACCAGATGGGCCATCATCAACGTATGGCGTCCCATTAGCAAGGTCACCAACGAGCCATTGGCAGTCTGTGATGCTCGATCGGTCCGCGAGGACGAACTGTTCAACACCTTGCATCTTGTTCCGATGAGGTGGCCGGACGCCCGGCCTCAGGAGAACCAAATGTGGGCTGTCGCTCCGCCCAAGACTCCGACTCAGCACAAGTGGCATTATGTCTCTGGCATGACCGAGCATGAGGCGTTACTGATCAAGATGTTTGATTCTAAGAAAGATGGTACCGCAAGACGTGTTCCGCACTCTTCGTTCCCTACCCCAGATGACTTTGGACCGCCAAGAGCGAGTACGGAAACTAGGTGCTTCGTGTTTTGGGAGGACCAGGAGGCTGAGTAGAACTCAATAACTCTTCCAATGCAAAGCTGTATATCTCAAACGTCGTCCTCCTGTAGCATGAATTTTCGCTCCCTCAAGGTACATAATTTCCGCAGCTTTGACGTTTCCTTCGCTTGATTCCGACCGTATGAGTCTGGGTGTTATGCAGGATCTCGAGTTGAGGTCTGTAGAGGGCCCATGTAATTCAGAGAGAATATGTGCAGTGCATCGATGTCTGTGTCCAAGTGGAAGAGTAGAGCGTCCTTCGTCTTTTTTGCAAAACACATCGTGGTGTTTGTTTTTGACATAGCTTCGTCGTTGATGAAAGTCTGATTCCACAGCTTTCTGTCGATGTGTACTCTATGAAGCGATTGCAACTTTAAGCTGTGGACGACTGACGGGGCATCTCTCATTCGATTAGTCTCCTGTCTATGGCCCAGGAATTAATGTTCTGATTGTCCTGGAGCGAAAGATGAGGCCTATCTGATGATGCATGATTATTGCTGCAACATCTCAGCTTGTAGCTAACGAATGCATTCAGTATTAAGTATCACCATCGGCGATGTTGATTACTCCGCAACATTCATTCCGTAATCGAGTACATTGCAAATTTTGCCTGAGCGCACATTCTATCGTGCACATGAGTCAGTCGTACCCGCTTGCTGCCATGTCTTCGAAATCATTTCTCGCTCGAACGCTACATTTCAAACTACTGTTCCTGCAACTTCTGCGCCGTTCCGTTTTTCCCCTTCTCCTGTTTGATCCGTCGTTGCGCCAAGCTTTTTGCCATCCTTCTGGTCTTCATTTTCTCGCTTCTCTTTCTTGACACTCTTCCATTCGATGAATGGCAGAGTCAGCGCGCTCAGAGCCGAGACTATGATCGTGACCATGAATATTTTCGTCACGGAGTCGTTGAAGGCATCAAGAGCGTCTCGTGCGGCAGGCGTGCCAGCACCGAATATGTTGTCGAGCTTTGAGCGTATCTCTGTCGCTCCTGTCCCACCATACGCTTCCGCTGCAACCTCGCTGCCCAGCCTACTTGCAAGCGTCTGCTGAAGTACACTCTGTCCGATCGGGCCCGGAATGGCTGAGCCAAGTAATCGAAGAAAGAGAACCAAGCTAGTACCTGCTGGAATCTGAGAGTCTGGCAGCACAGTCTGGACAGCAACGTTGGACTGTTCAAGACTGACTCCGATCCCAACGCCGAATAAGATCGAGTAACCAATGCTATTCCGAGTTAGTAACATACAAGATGCAGCTGTGGCTCCAAGACTTACATGTCCCATTGCGGCGTGTCCAATGTGATCGTGTACAGCAAACCGGAACCGATCGAGCAAAGCACTGTGCCGGCGTAGATGAATGGATTATAGTATCCCATCTTGACGACGATACCACCAGCGGCAATGGATGAGAGTGTGAGCGAGACCACGATGCCGAGTTGTTTCAAACCAGCAGCTTCGGCGCTGTCGGATCTCACGGCTTGGAACCTTAACGATGTCAGCCCAGACACGCGCTCTATGTTAATGGATCAACTCACCAGAAGGGCAGGTAGTATATGACGAGCCCAAAAGCGGCGCTCAGCAGTAGTGTGTAGACGGACGCACCAGCGACTGTACGCTGCTTGGCAACACTGTATGGTAACGTCGCTTCCTCGCCCTGAAAGTACTGCAGAACAAGCCATCCAATGAAGCTGGCAATGAAGATGACTAGTACGGCAATGACACGACCTGCGCTCCAAGGATATTCGCCGCCGCCCCACTGCAGAGCGAGGAACAAGCACGATAGAGATCCGAGTAAGATTGCTGCTCCGAACGGGTTTAACTTCATGAAGAATTGCCACCAAGAAAGGTCTTTGACTTCTGCAGCCTTTTCACCAGGTCGAGACGGCAGTAAGAACAAGATTATGGCGACAGCCACGGCTCCCACGGGCAAATTGACTAAGCCGAAGTGTCAGGTAGACTCAACAAGAAGAGTGTTCTCATATTAGGACTCACTGTAGAAGCACCATCTCCAGCTGACGCGATCAGTAAAGATGCCCCCTAAGACCGGTCCAAGCACTGCAGCAATAGCAAAAGTCGCTCCGACCAGTCCGGCGTACAGTGCACGCTTGCGAAGAGGAACGTTTCGCGAGATGATGATGAAGACACCCGCGAAGACTCCGGCATTACCAACTCCAGCAATTGCTCGGCCGAGGATAAGAAGTACGGAAGAATTCGCCACTCCACAGATCAGACTGCCGATGAGATATAAGGCGAGTGAGACGAGAAAGGTCCACTTGAGGTCCATCAACAGGTAAGCTCGACCGAAAGGTAGCTGAAATGCTGTGGCCGCCAGAGCCTCGCCAGAGTTGTACCAACCGATATCTTGGGTGCTGTTGAACGCAGTGGTGATGGCTGGGATGGCCGTGCTGATGATGGTGTTGCTCAGAGCGACAATGAAGACCGTCGAGACCATGGCCAGGAGGAGAAATATCAAAGGCCAACCGGAGATGTACTTCTCGCCCTGGTCGTTGAGCTCCTCATCTGCTTCTGACTTGTCTCCGGGGGTAGCCGCCAGCTTCGAGTTGGACTTCTCATCTTGCAAGTCGGAATCTCTGCGATCCATATCCAGTTTAGATTCGGAATCACTCTTCACGATATCGCGAGAGTCTGTATCAGTATGCATTGATCGCGCTGGGCTTGTCATTGTCAATGTATGAGAGGAGCCGGTCCAGACTGCTACGGTGGACTCGTTCGACGGCCCTACCTCTTTTATGAAATGTTTCTGAGACTACAAGCGGCCCACCTACCACGTGGAAAGGCGCGTAACGAACTGCGATCTCCCTGCTATGTTTCGATGACGATGCTATTGCCGTAGATCGGAGACAGTATACGGCGGACGTGGCCGTCCGTGTGTCGGGCACTCGAGGAGATACGGACTATGTTCGCCGGGCCAAGACTTTGCAAGCTCGCTTCACCCAGACCGCAAAATGGAGACACGGCAGTAGCCGCATCTGTCGGAATCTGAATTCTGTAATGCCTCTGCGGATTGTCTCAATATTGAACGCTGCATTAAAGCGCTTGCATACGCCGCAAAAATCAAAGAAACTAGGTTGCTTGAGTGAGAAGTGGCAGACGGCGGTTTTGAAGCTGTGAATCCATACCAGCTCAATTTCCATTTTGCTGTCCGGTGGACCACAGATGGCTAGGTGACCCACAGCGAATCACGCTCTCAATGAGCGCACGGATTGCGTTTCACATGCTCAAAAGCCTTTGGCATCAAAATGTACGCCACTGACAGTTTTCTCGAACACGTCTAGAGGCTCTGGCTACCCAGCAGAGAACGACACAAGGATGCCGGAGCAGAACGTGCGGAAAACTAGGAGAGGGACCTTTATAGCGCAGTACATGCCGCCACAATGGACAGGGCTTAATTCTGCTGTTGACCTTACTGTACTCATTAGCTACTTTTGTACAATGCCCTTATCTCTCGGAACATTCGGATTACTCGTCGAGACGATTTCTAGTCTCCTCAGTTGGGCAATGCAACAATTCTGAGCTCATGCATCGCTTCAGATATCTCCCCAAAGAGGTTTCCATCCCGAAGCGCTTCGTAGATGATAGACACCTGCGAGCCTATCGTTTTTCTTGTGTCTCGTTCTCCTCCTGGTGCGCATCGTGGATGAGCCTCCAAGCCGTGATGCATTGGTACAGCTAGAGTCTTGCGAACGTAATTATACAACTTTCTGGTCCCCGCGCCGAGATACTGTGCAGTATCTGGAGCATCAAGGAAGACAGCACGTTCGATGTTGAAAGTGTGGAGTAGGCGGGACTTGATCTTGGCCTGCAGACCTTTCACGTCTGTGATCGACAGATCGACATGGGGCTTGCTCCGAGAAGACTGGTCGAGTCCAGCAACGTGGTGCACAAAAGCCCATGCAGCCTTGTCGCTCCGCTCTTCGAAATCTATGGACCCATTGTCCCACCTGTGTTGCGACGCGCAAGGATCAGTTTTTGGGTCTGCACAGCCTCTTGAATATACACCTTACCAGGTTCTCCGCATTACTTTAGATGCAGCAGCGATGAGATCCGTATAGCCGTCCTCGCCAGGATGCAGGTCGGCAGTGCATAGATCGAGGATCTGTGTGGTGACTCGCCCGAGAAAAGTGGCATGCATGACGCGTAAATCGACGCCCTGGCAAGCGGCGTAAAGTGCGCTTGCGGACATTAGAGCCACCAATTCGACCGCTTGGTAAGTATATCTTGCCGACAGTAGCGCGAGCGAATTAATGGCCTGGTTATGCATCTCTGCCGACTGCACATGGTTGGAGACCGGATTTGCCAACACTGCAAGCTCGGACATGTAACTAGCCATGTTGATATCCAGACCTTTCAGGCAGAATGACTGGCTTGGGTTATCAGCTGCAAGATTAGCTGGTAGTCCATTGCTCATCTGATGATTCAGCATCTCTGTAGTCTGACTGAATAGCATCTTGCCGACCATCCTAGAAGTAGCCGGTGGAGGTAAGCACGTGTCTCGGAGAGGTCTGAAAGTCACCTACTGCAACGCAAGACGCATTTTCTCAACTGCGGACGTGATGCTTGATGCTTGAAAGTTACCACCACAGTAGACCTGGCCTCCTACCGGATCTGTGCCTACGACAAGACATTTAGCAGGAGTTGTCATCATTCTCGGTTTCCTGTTCAAATTCGGCAATGGGTGAACGAGAAATATTCCATGATTGAACTTACTGGGGTTGTCAGATGTCGAGTTTAGCTCAACGGCTATTTGCGCGTGTGCTGACAAAATATCTTCAAATTGAGGGCCCAACCACTGTGGCGATGTGCGGAGCGGATATCGATCCTGTGCAAGAGAGCCCTCGAAGCGTTCAACAAGACTTCCTGCGAGCGTGACAGTGTCGCCATGTCCAGAGACTAGTTCGGAGTCTCGCAGAAAAGTCCTGATAATGTGCGATGCTTCGTACTGCCCACTTCGATTCATTAACCTGTCAGCGGCATTGAACACACGGATCAGATCTGCCATGCAGTGTAACACTTACGGGTGCGGTCGAATATCTGATAAGAACGAATGGGACCATTCTACTCGTGCCGACATGGCTTCTGAATTGAGCGCCGTAATGCACGCAGAAAGGACTGCTAGTTGCCCTGCTTCTGCGAATACCAAGCTGGAGACAGCCGCGGAGGCAGATGTACCATTGACGAGCGCAAGAGCATCTCTTGCAGACATGGCGGTAGGCGCGACCCCTCGAGACAAGAGGGCTTGATCTGCTGACTGTACTGTCATCTTGGAGCGTCCTTCTGCTTGCACGAACACATCTGGGGAGCCCTCAATGGCTCCAGCCACGTAGGCAAGAGGCATGAGATCGCCAGAGGCAGAGATCGAGCCGCGAAGAGGCACAATGGGCGTGATTCCTTGCTCGAGAAGATTCAAGACTGCATCAACAGCATCCCGAGAAATGGCAGAGTGACCGCGAATGCAGGAATTGCATCTGACTGCCATCATGGCTCTTGTCCATGCTGCTGGCAGTGCGTGGGACGAGATGCCGTTGGCGACTCCGGTTCGATCTTGAGTAGTCAGCACGGCACTCTGCAATGTCTGCAGCAAAGACCTCTGCAGGGCATCTGGGTTTTGTGACCGGACATCAGCACTTCCGCCAAAACCGGTGTTGATACCTATAGACTAATCAGCTGAGCGTGTCCAATATTTGTCGTACATCAGCACGAGAGGGCTGAGTCGTTGCATTAACTCCCAATGCTCGACTTACCATACAGAGTCTCTCCCTTTTCGTAGCTTTGTCTGACGACACTGACGCTCTTTGCAAGACTCAGCACTCCATTGACCTCTTCAATTCTGGGGATGATGTTGTGCCTGGCCATATTGTCAGCTGTAGCAGTGATGTTAGACGAGTACTGTCTAACCTTGCCACAGCCACCACACTCGCCACGTCCAGCGTGTGACCCGAGATTCTGAGTGCGCCGATGACACGAAGCTCCTCCACACGCCTGTGCGTGTTACAGAGCAAGTCTGTCAGGGGCGTACGGCTGTTCTTGCGGTGCATGGCGGAGGGCTTTGGATCGCGTCCGAGACGGCCTTCCAGATCGGTTCGGTGACTGCGATTTACAGGTTGTTCATACCTGACCATTGACTTATAATTCAGAGGCGAGCTCGGGCCTGCTCGGGGAGATTTCCGATGTTTGCTCGCTTCATGCAACCTGTGCAACCGCATCAGGTGAACCGTTTCGGCGCCTGACATTCTCAAGAACACAAATTCGGCACGTGGCGTTCGCGTCCCAAGAAGAGGGTAGAGGACTAAAGGTGTTGATCCGGCCACGATCGGCCAATTTCTGAGAAATGCAACAGCTCGCTTGCAGGACAGAGTGGAATTTTTCCACGCGTTTCATCCATTGCAATATGCGATGCAACACTTGGACCAAGTTTCTGGGCAGAGGCGCTGCTGGTTGTGGTGAGCCGCACGGTCAGTCTGCCGTTGGGTGGGTCTTCGGGGCAGCCGCTCTCCCCTGATTCGTATCCACGGATGAAAGGTCGTACATGTTGAGCAGGGTCTGAATGCCTGCCAACCATCCGCTCCAGATGAGTTGAGTGTGGGCAGAATCGGTGGTTGCACAGGTTTCGGGGTCGACGAAAGCGAATGCCAAGCAATTGTAATCAATGTTGACGCCGGATTTGACTGTCGTAAAGTCATGTAGTGATGTCTCACGTAAAAGTCTGCAGCAGTGTCGCGCTCCTTCGCCAGACTGAGGAGCAAACAAAGCTGTCAGTTCCCGAGAAGATGCTTCCCCAGACATGCTGTCGCCAAAGGCTGTCGTAATTCAAACATGTCCGTGTCCCAATCCTTTGGCCTTGCCCAACTGCACAAGCTCAGAAGGATCAATCTTTTCGGAGAGAGGTGCACTTTCTGTCGTTCTGTGTAGAGACTTTCGATGCAGCTGTGTACCGAAAATTGCTCTGTCAAGAGCGATGGTGTGCACACCTTTGTCGGGCACCAACTATAGTTTTGCAATACCGAGGTCGGGCATGCACACATTGTCGAGAAGAAATGCCAAGAGGGAACACAACCACATCTGCCTCAGGGGGATCCAGTCACTCTTCAGGATATGCGCACAGTATGCACACTGGATCAACACCAGGATCCCTCACAGTCTGTTGCCAACACCTCTTAGTTGACACGGCTTCGAGAGCTCGAGGAAAGCTAGATCGGGCATTTCCAGGTTGATAGGCTGATCCGATTGAGACGCACCCAAAATGGCTTCCTCTGCAAGATTTGAATCCGTTGGTCAGACAATAGCCCGCGGCTCACTGTAACATCTCATTGTACGCTCTTCAGAACATTAAGACTACGTCCGAGCCCAGGATGGCAGCACGAAGGCGTAGAACGCTTGTGGTGGAACCAAGCTGAGTCTACGACAAAAGACCAACTGAAGCCTATATTGTATGGTCACTGTTGTACACACCTCTTTTTTCCACGTCCTTACTATTCTGGTCGTTCTAATCAACTTGATAAGGCAGTGAGTGCCTGATACGACAGCGCATTCACAGTGGAAGTATTCTCCTACTGCAGGTGTCAGATGATAGGCATGAAGAGCCTGCTGGTATGTCGTTGCTTCGCACGCTGCAAATCGTTCGGTGTGCTGGTGAACCGCCTCAGTAGTGCTGAAGTCGCGCGATTAAAGTCCATCTTCGCTGCGCAGCCTCGAGCGGGTCAGGCACACGGCTTATCAGCTAGAGAAGACTGAGGGTGCCAATGCAAAACGATTTCAATGTTTGTACTATCGGCTAAGCGTGCTCCCTTCACAGTGGTTGTCGACCTTCAAGGATCCCAAGATCGATCGGGCGGGCACAATCGGCCGACTATTGCCAATAGTCGAGATAACACTAGAACGACATCACACCATCTTCGAATATGCCGCCATCGCTGGCGACGTGGAAAAAATCAAATCACCTCGACTCAACACTGACGCTTTTGGCAATGAAGCCGGCAGCGGACGCATCTTGATCGTGCAGGGGCATGTGCTAATTGGGCACTTCGGCTATCAAGATCGAAACGGCAGGATCTCCATTGTCGATAATGCAAAGGAACAGATCAAAGTACAGGGCACGGCTGGCGGGCTTCTTCATCGGATCTATAAGCTGTCCTTTCCGCTTGTGCCTGTTTGCGTGATGCGGGGTCCCAAGAACGGTTGAGTACTCCGCTATCAGTCGTGCCGCGGAACTTTGGAGCAACGCCGGAGGAGGTGAAGTGAACGCTGCAAGTAATCATTTCTTCCATTCAACCAGGCCGGGTTTGCGAGCGACAAGGCCGCCTGAGACATCGGGAGGGCGCGGAGGCAGGGCCGAGACATGCGCTAACTTTCCTTCGATGCCTTCTGGTTCCTCACAGTGTGCACATTACAAGGTCTCGAAATGCAGGGTCGAGTTCATAGGCGAGACAAAGCCTTGGCGATGTGGATGTACAGGCATCGAGGCGCATGCTGTTGACTTCCGCGTGCAGCCTAATGCAGTGGCCACATGCATTTGCACAACTACGCGTCTCTTCCTACAACACATACCACCAAGCCGGGCAGCAGGAAGAGTACCCTCGTGTTCGCCATAGGGCCAAGCCTGCTGCAAGTGATCCTAGCTACGCAATGGACACCCAAGTCAACGAACGCGACGCATGACATGACTCCGGAAAGAGGGAGCTCGAAGCCGATCCGTACGATCGAGAGGTCCTTGAGCTCTCTGAGGTACTGTAGATAGACGATGTTCAGGACCCTTTAGTGGCTTGTGTGCATGATACCTCCATTGTAAATGCCTTGTAGGGTGCAAATGGTGCGAGAGCGGAATGCTGGCGGAAGCAACCCGGCGCCTCAGCATTCCTGATCGGCAGCTTGGCAGCCAAGCATATTGCACATGTGCATTTGCGCTAAGCAATAGAATCCTCAGGGAGTCTGACTAGCTGCTGCCACGAGCGACCTCAGTTGCTCCCGGAGAGCACACTCTTGCACCCCTAGAGGAGTAATAGACATCGCTTCTTCTACCATGGACGAGCCATCCGTCGCTTTATTTGTTGTATCTGCAAGAGCCGCACGAAATCGTGGTAGACGCTCCAGCAGCGGCTCGAGGTGATTCTTGAGTTCAGTCAATACGATTCTGCCGCGGATGCCACGCTGAGCTGCCTCATTGAGTTCGTATGATCCCATGTACATTGGGCTGTGCGCCACGCCGTCGGCGATCGACACGCCTGTTGCCGGTTTCCCGTTCATGGTATCTCCGGCCTTCAAGATGGCGCCATATCCGCTGACTACTGCCGAAACGAGAAGGTAAGAAGCCAACTGTATGCATCCCTGAGCGAGGAAGCAGGGACAGTCTACGGCCTTGGCTAAAGTGGATACAACGACTCGGTTACGCATGAGCACCATGTCAATGCTACGCGAGTTCGAGTGGTGATAAGATCCAGCTGCATCATTGCACAGAGGGTTCCTAACATGCATGTCGTCGAGAAGCTGGATAATGCATGTGAGACAATCACTGCTTGCCGGCGACGAAGTTGGATTCGATTCATGTGTGCGTGCTGACAGAAAGTGACCAGGTTCCACAACAGACGAAGGCTGAGAGCCCATTATCGGCGCTGGTGGGACATGTTGCACCGAATGTGCTCTTGCTTCAGCGATTCCGGACGTAGCATCCACGGCGGCGAGGTCTTCGTCCAGAGCGAATTGTGTCTCGTAAATGTCTCCCGATGTGGGCCTGGTATCAGAAGACAGCGTCCATTCCAAATCGTCAAAGAGAATGTTCGCACTCATCATTGGCCAGTCTTGCTCCGTATCGTTATCCAGAGATGTGGGGGAAGTAGAAGCCTCGATTGCCGACTCGGCTGGCATAGGCCCGGTTCTGTTCCTAGGCGGACGTCCAATGCGCATCGAGACGCTGTAATGGCAAGCTTCGAGACCTTTCGATACGCAGCGAGCACAGCGCGGTCGCTGCTTGCCGCATTTGATTTTCTTTCCAACCGTTAGCTAAAGTCTTTGACAAGAAAACGTAAACTTAGCATGGCGCGATGCTCACTTGTTGGCTACATTGGTCGCAAGAGTCGCGTACTTTGGGAGTGTTGTTGGACATCTCACAAAGTCAAGCACTTGATGAAGCTCTGTAGAGGCGATTGCTGATAGCGAAAGATGTGACTTCAAGATATCCGAGTCGACCAGAAGTGATCGCAATAATGCACGGCCAGCACTGTATGGTTTCTTCATCGACCCTCCTACTAGTCGTTACGTGAGATATCTCTTTGTTGCTTCAAGTAGATTGAGACCCTCCGTTATGGATTGTAAATGCAGCGGAAAGGCCTCATGCAGGGCTTGCGTGGACGCTACGGCGACTCAAAGTCCACGAGAGCAGGCGTTTCCGTCATACGATATCTCTTTGGTCGTGGATGATCGGCAGCTGCAGAGATTGACTAGTGTACGGGCGATCCCAGTCCCGGCTTCTGGTAGACGAGATTATGCTAGGCTAAGAACGACCGCGCTGTCATCTTCCACATCCGGAAGGTCTCATGGAATTCGATGGGGAATTGTGTCAATCCCTACAGTAGTTAGCTCTTGGGGCTTCAATGTAAGTCTCGGTTCATTCACGGGTGTGGCATCCTGGCTCACCCAACAGCTTAGTTGTGCTTGTGCCTCCACTTTGACTGCGAGTGGTGGTTGCCGAGATGTGAACCTTCGTGCAGATGTACTCCGCCCACAGACGTGCCGCTTCCGCATCTTTGGAAACCCGAATGCTGAGTGTATACCTCGGGCATTGCCTCACAACATGATTAGGCACCCCATGCCAGTCGGAGTCGACGAAGATCACTGCAAAATTAGCTGCAGCCGCTAACTGATTACCGTTGCACGTTGTCTGCACCGTGAGTATAGTTTCATCCACGGTGCGGGCCTGATTGCGTGGGGTTCAAATCAGCCGTCACCTCTGTCCACACCGCGCATCGAGGCTGAGTAAAGTGCGCGTTTCGGACATGTCCTGTCCACAAGATGCAATTGCCTCAGCGAGAAAGCCATGTCGCACCCAAAAGCAATGGCGCATACATTCAAGGGAATAGCCTATACTCCAATGCTGGGGTGTGCAAATTAGAATACGGAAGCCGATGCGGACGCGTCTGTTACGAACGCCGACTATTACTCCCATTCGACTATGAATCATCTTTCCCGAATGAGGCATTCATAAAGTACAGAACCATGCCTGGTCGGCTGTCCAGGTTGTTTCAATGCAAGATGGGACCCAGACCAGCATGTCAACCAAGAGTGCAGAGAGATATGCGCTGTCAAAAAGCCAAATGTCTCGGACGTAACCCAAAGTCGTCGCCGTGTGGAACGGGGCCTCGTGGCGCAACTGTGCCCAGGCAGGGGCTAATAAGGTAATAAGGAGATGAGCCTCTGTCTGTCCGGATAAAGGTTGGCTTTGTGGCGACTGCTCTTCAGAGTGCACCCGAGCCGAAAGGGCTCAACATTCACCGCTGCAGACTTAGCTCCGGAAGCATCAAACCCTGTCTCGAGCCTCAAAATTGCAACGTGCCATGTAGCGTTGACACTAGCGGGATAACAGCCATCCTGGCCTCGGCCATTAACGCAAGTTAGGACCCCGAGCGCGTGCGTGTGGAAGTACGTCAGGTGCAGTAAGGAATGGGTGTATCGCAGAGATCGAGACGGCTTCAGCTGCGCATCTTGGGTTGGGCTTGTGTCGACAGCCGCTGCAGCAGCATCCTGCGCGAAAATGATGACACGGTGGAGCCTGGACGCGTGACCGTGCATCGCCATGCAAAGTGTCTGCGGCGCCCTTCCTGTCCATGGAAGCCGATCAGTGCAGGGATGTGCATGTCGCCGGAACTCTGCGATCAATGCTTCCTTGCATTCATTCAGGTCCCCTAGTTAAGCAGACCAAGAATGCAGTCTGCGACTCATCCGTTAGGAGATGTCGACATGGCTAAAGAATGGCAAATCTCATATTCGGTTTCATGCCACGAGCCACGTCCGTCCGTGCTCTGTTAGCAGGTCCAAGCCTGCCTTGGCCAGTCTTGCTTTGTGCTACAACAGGAAACGGGTCGAATTGGGTGTGACTCGGCAGCTCGACATTGGCGAAACGGACAATGTCAAGGGTCAGTGACTTAGGCGATCTACCACGATGTACCGTAGCGACACTAGCAGAGCCCCGTTGTTGTGATCATGCCGCTTCAGCGTCGGGGATATATTACCGACAAAGGGTTGTGGTCTCAGATCCAACAAAGCACCTAGTCTTGGGCCTGGGATTGCGTGTCCGTAGAATATCCCAGCACGACCACGTGCATCAGGACGATCTTCGAGTCCTGGAGTGCGCGGGCGCAACAACTGCTTTGCGTTGAGTCCGTAGGACCTGTTTTGACAAGTGTTGGAGTTCAGGTGGCGAAGACTTCTTTCCATCCCGTACCAGTAGCTCGGCAGTGGTCTGTTTCGAATCTTCCGCGAGCGAAAACAAGCCCAGCGTAGCGATAGATCTGCTCTACAACATGTCCGTTGATCAAGGCTCCATGTCTGGCAGTGGAGAAGGAATCTTGGGCAGGAAAATGCGAGACTCATGCAACGCTTGCAGGTAATCAAACATGATCCCTTCCACAGCACCGGCTGATGGGACCCAGCGCTCAGAAAATCCGATGTGGCAAGGAGCGTCCGAGGTGTGCGCGGTGCTCCAGCAAAGACATCCGCTGCAACTATAGCCCTTCGTTGCGCACAGGCAGACACCCGGGGTCTGCGGCGGATCAGGAGGCGTGTAGTTCGCACGACAGTGTCGCGATGCCGTCGACAGAACCGGACGACCTAGACATTCCATACCAAGATAGGCGAGCCTGCGGCGACCAGCTTGATATTAGCAATTGCTTCCAAGGCGAGCCGCCGTGGGACAAGCCGCTGGGCGTCCCGGCGGACGTCACAGCATCTGTGCACTCACATATCTCTGGTGGTTGCGAATGGACGGCAATGGACTGGACGACTGCACCGAGCACTCTGGGGATGCCGTGGACTCCATTTGATTGGTCGCCGCCGCAGGCACTGCCGTTGGGACTGGAACAGCCCAATGGCCCGCAACAGGACTGCTACACGGCTCTGCTGCGATTAACAGCGGAGCAGCTCCATGTCCCCAGCCAGAAGTGTCTGAAGGCAGATGGCGGGGGCCACCAGGGCTCCCGTCGCGACGTGGATTCGCTCTTGACCGTCAACCGAGAAGCGATCCGGCTCCTCAATGGACGACTCGGCTGCGCGTGTATGTCGGACGCGAGCGTGAGACTGCTAGCCTACATGGTGGCGTACAAGATCGTCTCCTTGTACGGGGCGGTTGTGGGAGAGCCGGAGAGCTTTCTCGGAGGCGGGTGCGACGAGATCGTAGACTCCCCCATCTATATTGGCTCCTACGTATTGGATACCGCTGCTCGACGCTCCGTCAGGGCCCGCGCTGTCCTGAATGAAGTCAAACAGCACATCGAGCCCGTGGTGGCGAGGCTGCCTCGATTTGGAGCCGTGGGCGCAAGCGCAGTGCGGCGCCGCCAGGATGAGAAGGAGGAGGAGGAGGAGGAGGAGGAGAAAAGCAGCTCGACACGTGCAGAGGAGCATAGGGCGGCGAAGACGGGCGGAGCGCAGCCGATGGAGTGTATGCTGCGGGGGGAACTGCAGAGAGTTATTGCCGTCGCGAGTAGCATGATATACTAGAGAATGCAGACGCCCGTCGTGCTTGCCGAGTGAGCTGCCAACGTGGTGATACTGTACTCCAGAATAGCTACCGGAAGCTCCACCGGGCCGTTTGACGACGGCAGCGGCGGACGCGTGCGGTGCGTGTCGGCAAACCGTGAC
>ANSM01007537.1:0-12638 GCA_000347735.1 Cercospora canescens BHU | reverse complement strand
GCGCGCGGTGCGGTGCGGGATCCGAACATGGTTGCGGCGGCGGTGAGAGAGAGATGGAGGAGGTGAAGGTGAGCAAGGCAGTGACCTACCGTGGCAGTGTGGTAAAAAGGCTTTTCGCATGGTCTTACAGCAGCCACCAACTTTGCCTTCCCTACGTGTTCATGACGAAGTGACGACGGATTGGAGCAAGCAGGAATGACGAAACACAGATCGACCAAAACCGTCCCCTCGGCAAACCTTCTCTGCCTCTCCACCTCCACTCACTCTTCTCCTGCTCAACCACCATCGCCATCGCCATCGCCGGAACGTGAACGTGAAGCTACACCTCATCACAATACCGCCACAAAGCCTCTCCGATACACGTTCGCTCCAACTCCATGTGCTCAAGGTAGCAGGCAAGAGCAATTGCAAGCGTCTCGAACACAGCCGTCCATTCTCGTCAAGTGGAGGCTATCTTCGAGTTATCATGCCGACCAAGTAGTATGAACACCGACAACCAATCTCACCAGACTATTCGAGGACAGCCGTCTAGATGTCACCGCACAACGTCGCCCACATCCTGGCCGTCTGTGGCTTCTTCTGTAGACAAAGGTGGGTGCCAAAATTCTGGAGCACACATTCCTCCAAATGCGGCAACATTGCATTGTGACATCTGAGCACAAAGAAGAGGAAAACGTAAAATTGCCGCAGAATATGGCCAACCGTCGTCCTTCACCGAGGATCGTCCGCATTCGAGCGTACTCCACGAATGAACTAGTCATACGACATGTCGCCTAAAACACGATCGCAGACAAGAGCAGAAACAGCTGCGCAACTGCTAGCGTCAGCACCAGCTCCAGCAGTTCCACCATCAGCGACAGCGCCGACAAATGGACGGGCACAGGCACGTACTCGTAGATCGAAGCAAGCAGCGGCGCCAGCAACAGCGCCAGTGCCAGCACAAGCCCCAGCACTAGCAGCAAATGCACCCACAGCCTCTTCAGCTGCCACGGCTCCGTCTGCAGCGCCTGCAAAACCACAAGCTCCCTTCGGCGTGCCGCGAACAAGGCATGCAGCCCCGATCTTGTCCAAAACAGGTAAATTCAGAACGCCGGAGCCAGCGGACGGTCGCCCTCTCACTACAGCAATGTTCAGTCCTCTTTTGAGAGTGCCTTTAGAAACCCCAAATGGGACGGCAAGAGCGTATCGACAGGTCATTGGCATCAGATTCCCTAAACTTGGGCCTCTCATGAGAGAAGGCTATGTACGCTATGTCGGGGACGAAGATTTCCAACAAGGGAAAGTCGAGCAGTTGTCGACCTTGCCCGTTGAATCTCGAACGTTACGCCGAACACTCTACGGCCCTCGGGAAATGCGACCAGCCGGCACCATCAGGCCCGTTGGGACACTCAGCGACTACGAGCAAACACCCATGGCTATACCCTACATACCTCCAGAGACGAGAGGGAAGAAGTTTCTAAGGGCGTTCGTCAGATCATGGCGCGATATGTTGAGTTGGATTGCCCTCGTCCTCCTCGTTTGGTTGGTCATTATTGATCCCGGGAACTGGCAAGCAAAGCTGAGAGCAATCACCGTATTGGAGAGTGACAGTAATGCTAGCCGTCTCATGATCGATCCCCTTGGTACATCACACATTGAGAACGTCGCTCACATATCTCTATCCGTCAATGAACTTTGTAGGCCCAGTGTAGGCGAGCAAGGTATCACTGCAGGCATTGCAAACAGAGCTGGTCAGAGCGTGCAGCGTTTCGTGCAATGGAACGACCTGATGAGGCAGTCAACAGAACCTGAGTTGAGGTATGCTCATTTTTATTTTTCGGATGCTTGACCTAACCTCTGACTGATGGATGCATAGGGAACTCAGCAATATATCTTATGAGAGGGTCAAAGAGGCGAACAAGACCGCCGAGCTTTCCAAAGATGTGGAAGCTCGCATGTGCAAGTTCGCTGATGATCTGTTGAAGAAAGGTCTCGTTTACGAGGAAACTCGCTCATTTGCGGCAAGGCTTCGAAGTTATCGCCAAAGTCCAAAGACCCAGAGACCTATCAAAGCTTACGAGAAGGCACAGCAGTTGTGGACCGCTGCAAAATCGAGCGATTGGGATCACGATTCGGTCGAAGGAGTCTTCGCAGATATCAAACAATATTTGCTGAGACAGCAGCAGCTCGCACGCACCATGTCCGCGCAAGGTGGCGAAGTTTTCGCCAAGTACGCAAGATTCATCATGTCTTACCGCATAATTCAAAAGCATCCAGGCCACGCCGACTGGACGCGACAGGATGCTTGTAACAAGATAAACGCAAGGAAGTGGCGGTGGTTTGGCTTCAATTGCGACAAGAAATCCCATGCGGATCTACTTCCTGAAGTCAAAGGGGACCGCGACCATGTCATAGCATGGTCAATGGCATCGCAATATTACCTCAAGGAAGCTCAGAACATTTGGGGAAATTACGCCGAGCACCTCGGAGATGCACTTTCATTGCTCGAAGACGTACCAAAGTTGAAAAGAGATCTCGCCGCTGAAGGTATTCCAGTCAGGATCGAGCATCTCACATCTCTCCTCGAAAATCTTGCGAACCAAGCCGATAACACGGCCATGCTGTTACAGGACGCCTACGAGAGGAAATACAGTGTTCCCATCGACTTTGGGGCAATTCCTGATGATGGAATCACGAGTGGCGCTCGTCCAGAGCCGGGGCCTTGCTTTGCTTGTAACGAGCGCTCACTATCTTCGTGGTCATCTGCATCAATGAGCTCGGCTTCGTTGGATGAGCTATGGTCGAGCTTGCAAGACAGCGGGCAATCCACGGGGACGACAACACCGTCGTGGGCCACACTGAAGGTCGTACAGCTAACAGATTCGCGAAGCCCTGAGCAGAGTCCAGAGACAACCACAGCGACGCAACGTGTGAAAGTTGTCAATGTGATGGCGTAGCTATGTGTCCATACATTTTCACAATTTTTAGTTGTCGTAGCTGCTGGAACAAGAATTTTGACTTTACAAGCTGCGACGGTCAGATGAGATGTGCGTGCGGCAATTTTCAGTACCCATCGCTCACATTTTCAAATTTGCCATTTTTCTTTTGATTGGAAAGGAACCTGCTCAGCTACCCCTGCACACAGAATCTCCTCACTGGCTGTACCGTAGCCCCGCCTATCTGTACAATATTTCCCCATGCCCAAAACCTATCCACAAGGATGAGGTTCTCTCCGAATCCGCCTGACTTGCCTTTAAGCGCAGAAGTATTGGTAAGTTCCCTTTGTCGAGTTCCCACTGGGGCCTGTCCCGACAGTGCCGTTTGCTACTGGCGGAGTTGGGACGGTGGTGTTTCCTCCAGAGCCACTGCCTGGGGTTGGAACGGTGGTGTTTCCTCCAGAACCGCCGCCTGGGGTTGGCACAGGACTTCCTCCAGAGCCACTTCCGCCAACAGTGAAGTCAATGCAGCTCTCGTACGTTTGGTCGACCGGGGGTGGAGAGTTCCAGTACAGCTGGATCACACAATCACCGGCGGTCGAGCACTTGCTGCCAAGGTTGTCAGGGATGGTGATGGTGAATTCCTATGATGAGTGTTAGTTGTTACAACAGAGTGGCTTTTTCGAGAATGGAACTAACGGATTCGCTGGCAACGCTGGGCCTCGAAGTGAGAGCGTACTCGTCCCACTTCTTCAGGTCTGAGGCGATGATGGAGTTGGTTGCGGTTTCGACGATGGAGACGTTGGCGTAGCCGGAGTGTGGAGCTCGGATGGCGAAATTGAGTGGGACCTCTTCTCCTGGTGTGTACGTCTGGACATTGTCGGTGTTGTCGTCGAACTTCATGCCCTGTTTCGATTCGTTAATGTGTGATAAGGCATGCCAGACGTTGCTTTGACTTTACACACCTTGCAGAGCCACAGGCCGCAAGCCTCAGCATCGTAATCCTGCTGGTTCGCGACGAGCTGCAACAGACCCTGGACATTGCCGTTGACTTCACAGTGCGGAAATACAATGTCAGCGTTTGTGACTTGCTGTGGTCCAATGTAGATTCTGAAGGAAAGACGTACTATCTCCCTTCATCATGTTGTAGGCTTGCGAGCCGCACGCAGCTTCGTAAGCGGGACCTGGCTGGCGAGCGATTGGAGTCTCGAAGTAGCCATGAGCAGAGACGAGCTCGAGAAAGGCGGCGATGGCGGTGATGTACTTCATCTTTGCTACTGTGTTGTGTGAGGTCGTCGAGACTCTATGCTAAAGAACAACCAGTGTTCCTGAAAAGAATGTGATTCAAAAAGAACGTGATGCTCACAGAGCCGTGAAGGTGCTGAACGCGAAAGGAAGTGCTGGATCGAATGATGAATACGGAATCTAACCAAGCAGAGTGCTTATATATCGAGGAGTTCCGGCATTTCACTCTTTGAACTCGGATCTCGGTGCCGCTGCAGTCTCGCATAGACATCATGGGCGCTTGGCTGCTACAGATAGGGTGATGGTGCAATGGAATACATGAGAACACGGGAGATTCTGCAGCCAGCACGCGAGAGCAATCTGTATTGATCTGTAGCGAGAAGCTTGTGCGGCCTTGTTTACATTACTGCTCATAAGAGCGTGAAAAACCAGTGGTCTTGCGTGTGGCTCCTGTATCAGATTAGCCGTATCTGAAACCGACATAAGCGAAGAGGGCTTGGCATATCGAAAGGAGAACGAAGCATCGGCTCGTGATGTCATGTATTCGATGCATACATTACATTAGATGAGCCTTTAGTTATCAATTTTCCTCGTTGATCTTGGTTCGACAGAGAGGTCACTTGAGGTCGACATTGCTTCGGATGTGGGTACGACATTTCGAGTGGAGTTGATCCGCACATTGCCATGACGCAGATGAACGCGTTACAGCTTGAGAACATCAATACTTTTGGCCACCGCTTCCAGCTTCGGGAACATTTCATCAATCATGTCCTTCGCATCCTTGAGCAGAATGTCGCTATTCGCCATCGTCTGCTGGTACATCTTCTCAACCATCCGGCCGAAAGGAGAGTCTTTGCCGAATGAAAAGTCCAACATTTCTCGCGTCTCGATCAGGAACATCATATACACAACTCGGAGATCTAATCCACCTTTCAGAGTCTCGGCGAAAAGCTCCCGGTGGTGCTTGATGTTTGGGTTGCAAAGTTGATTTGTCACGGTTGCCATGACAAACCCGTCGATTACACGATCCGGATAAAATTTTTCTAGCTGGCCGCAGAGAAATGGCGCAACCTCAAAGTACATCTTGAGACCAACTCGCCAGGCTTGATACGTGCGAGCTTGTGACATGTAAAGGACAAGCAGTTGTCGAAGCAGATGCGGCACGGGCTGGCGCGTAATGTGCCACATTCCACTATTGATGACGAGTTTGAGAGCATCCTTGATCTCATCCTCGCTGGCCGTCTCGTTGGCTTTGTTGTGGTCGAATGTGATGCCGGATGTCGAGAAAGCCTCTGCTTGGATTGCTGCCAGCCTCTGTTGTGCAATATCGCTATTTGCAGGAATGAAGAATTTGGCCAGTTGGTTTTGATGACGTTGTACCAGACCGTCTGCGACTTTGAGGAGTTTTTCGTCAACTCGCACTGTCGGACTAGAATCATCTCCCCACGCGTCGGCGGATTTTAGGAATTTGTCTTCGACATGCACAGCTCCCTTTTTGCATTTTGGACACCGACAGGAGAAAAAGAAGGACTGTTTGAGTTCGGCCTGTCGCACAGAGAATGGATTTGTGATGTCGATATATTTCATGAAGATCTCCTCGCCTTTCTTGATCTTCTTTTGCGCGCGTAGCAGAATCTTTGGCTGATTAAATATGACAGCTGTATTCGGGAAGTCACAAGAATGGTTCGCACTGCACAGGATTGGATCGAATCCAATGCCGAACTTCGTGTCATCCATGGCACCACTGAGTTGCATGGTATTGCTCATGATGTTGAAGAAGAAGGCCTTGGCGATGGCGTTTGTATCCATATCACCAACCTTGGGCTCTCCAGAATATTTGTACGCGCCATGCGCAAGCATGCTGAAGTCTTCAAATCGCTCGGGATCTAGGTTTTTGATGTCGTCCAGTGCCTTTGTGTCCGATGCTGGTTTGAATTGCAAAATGTCGAGCAATAGTTCATCTTTGCCTTCTGGATCTGCTTGCAGTCGACCGAGGAGCTTAATGACAGCCCGCACGCCATGTGGCAGATCAGGTCTATCTGCAGGTGCAATGATTTTGCATTCGTATTTGTGCTCTCGTTTCCAAGCACGAGATTGGCAGATCTTGGAGCAGTAACGGACGCGTTTGCAGCCTGTGCATTGCTTCGTCTCAATGTTAGACGCCGGCAGTCCCAGGGATACAGCTTTCGCTCGCTCTTCAGCAGTTACACCCTTCAGGAAACACCATGCACAGGTGTCGGACAAGCGATCGGTGTCGAGCTCGGCGACATAAGGTCGGTCCAAAGAAACAACGACATCTCCAGGCTCGAAGTCCTTTTTCGCAAACAAGCCACGTCCGGCGTTGTCGATGCCGCTCTTCTTGACCTCAACGTTGGTAGCCATCACGGTTCCGTGGGGTTTCTGCGGGTGACGGGTGATTGAGCAGAGCGGAAGACTTTGGGGTTGGCCAATTTCTTTCGTCCTCGTTCTTTTGCAGGCCAGGGTGCCCCGGTCGTTCTCACCATCTCCCCTCTTCTGTGCTCCACTTCACGCTTCCCCTCTCATCGTCCCTCTGTGCGCTGTCTTGTTCATCAGAAATTGAACACAGCGGCGACGGGACTTGGCACAGGCTGACGAAACTTCTAGCGCAGTCTTTGGTTCGGTGGAGTCCGCGAGATTGCGATGTGACTTGCCACGAGCGATTTCTGCCACATCCAGTTTCTCCGATTTAGCAGCATGGCTTCAAGCAACAAGAACAGGAAGTGCAGTCCGTACCCTCATGTATTGATCTCGCTAATGAGTGCCTTCCTCAAGCTCCCTCCGTGACATCGCGGACGGCACGGCGCCTGAGGCTCATGTCCACGGACTGCCGTACAGGTATTCGTGATGCACTCTCTCAGCCAAGAGCTGCTGAAGTCCTTTCGTCTCGATGGAACAGGCGCGGAATACATAGCTTTGCATCAAACAACAACGGTCTGGTCCGCATACTGTGTTATAACATTGTGGCAAGCCAAGAAGCTGAACCTGGACTACGCGGGCAGAAATGACTTGCCCATGCGAATCACATGTACATCAGTACGAGCACGTCCAAGAACAGTGAGAATAAATAGGATAATAGGCCGTTCGAGAATGCCGCCAACAACAACTTGGTTCCTGCTGCTGGTTTTGCTCGGTTTGTCAGTGACTTATATCCTGTTCGCATTGCTTCATGCTTATTCACGAAAACGTGGCCATTCGAAACGTACGCGGCTTCCACGTCATGACAAACAACTGGCATGAGTTATTCTGCAAACCCGAGAAATGCTTTCGGGGTATTATTCTCAATAGGGATAGTAATAATTGTGAGATCTGACACCTTGCTCAGACACACGAGACCCCCAAAACTTTCTCACTCTAAACTCCCAAAGCCGTGAGAATAGCTTTGAAGTCCGGAGTTCCCCATCCACTTGCAGCATCCCAGCCCTTGGACGACGGGAATCCGCTGGTTCCGCAACCCGTCACACTTCCCTTGGAGATGTCATTATATCCCTTGCCTTGGCTCTGATACAACAGAGGGTTCAAAAATCCCAAAGGTCTCTTTCCAGCCGCAATCAGCGCATCGTTGACATTGGTCAACACACCCGCAGCAACAGGCGAAGAGACACTCGTGCCATCAACGGCGGTCAAAGCTCCTTTGTAGAAGATCTGGAAGTTGTATCCTTGCGCTGCAATATCTGGGTAAGCGCGACCCTTGGGATTGTACAGTCCCTTGTTCGCTGCACCGAGGGTCTTGAGGTACGAAGAGACAGCTTGGTTCTGGTATTCGGGACGAGGGAAGTACTCCGAGAAGCCACCTCCGGCAACGTAGCCATTTCGGGTGTCAAAGGCGACTTGCTCCGGGTTGACGTCTCGAGTTCCGCCAACAGTGGTGACGTATGGGCAAGAAGCTGGGAAGGATGGAAGAAATTTGGTCGTATTCTTGCCGTCGTTGGACACGCAGGTCCCATCTTTGCCGACGCCATTGTCGCCGGAGGAGAAGAGAAGAGTGACGCCGCGGGCTCCGAGCTGGGCGAGTTCAGCGCAGACACGGTTGGCGTAGTTTCGTGGCACCGTCTGCTCATCGTCGCCGTAAGATGTCGAGATGACGTATGGAATATCGTTCTGCTTCAAGACGTAGTCGAGCCAGACGAGATAAGGCTCGTTGGTGTTGGTTGGTGTCAGGAGATCTGGCTTGAACGGGGGAGATCCTCCAGTGCTGTAGGAGGTGAAGCGTGTCGGGTAAACGATGCCTCCGACTGCTTGGACATCCAAGTTGGCCTCGACGCCTTGATCATTCTGGTCATCTGCAGCATTGGCAATGATTTGGCGTGTGAATAGGTAATTGGGGTCAGAGCCCGGGCGTTGAGCAGCCATGTACAGCTTGAAGTCGGTGTCAGATGGCGTCTCGTTGAGATAATTCGTGATACCAGCATAGTTCTTTTGTGGCACCTTTGGCGTGTAGTCGACCGTGTTGTAGAGAGTCCGGACACACAAACTGGAGACCGTCTGTCCTGCAACGCAGACGACGCTGACATTGGCGTTTGGATATGCAGCAGCAGCATCGGCCGAGGCAAGCCGACTGACATCGGTTGAAGGAAGCTCGCTATCGGGCACTCCAAAGCTTGCAATTTTGACGCTCGTACCGTGATGCTTTGGGTTGCCAAAGTAGTTTGTAGGTTGAATCACATCGATGTGGCCGTGGAGAGATCGTGGCAGGCTGTACTGTGTGGTGCGGACGACCTCTTTGCCATCCTCATGACGATACTCGTGGTATTCGGTATCGAGCAGGCTTTCAACTTTCGAAACGGGCAGGACAATGGTAATCCAGTCCTTTGGCGGGCTGTAGTGCAAGTTGTCTGCAGTGATGCCGTGGCTCTGCGATCGGGTCAGCCCGAGGGAAGTCTTGAGGCCCGTGGTGTACCGACCTCCAGCCACTGCTCGACAGCTGAGAGGGCTTCGTCATCTGGGGCAGTGAAGGTGTGGACATCGCTCATCGACAGATGCTGCCCATAACGCTCGTGATCGGGATCGCTGACTTCATAGAGCTCGTGCTCCAGCTGGCCAAAAGCAGACTGCTTCAAGCCGATGCGAAGGCTGACTGAGTGGTCCTGATAGGCAGTGAGCTACTTGCGCGAATCAACATGCGAGAGCGTTCGTACGGGACTGGGTTTGCCAATTTTCTGCCACCCCGGAGGCACAAAATGTGCGTTGTGCACGGCATAGTCCGAGCGATCGTGGAGGGGTGCAGCCAGAACTGCTGTGAGCCCGTAAAGAGCAGCAGCGGAGATGGACCTCATCTTTGCGCAAAGAATACGTGGAATGCTCGTGGTGGAGGTGCGAGCGAAGCAAGGGAGGTCTGGTACGCTTTATACCCGGCGCGGACGTTGGGTCGACGATCTCCAGCTTGAAGATGAGAAGTGATGTGCTTTGAGCGTTTCCCAAGTCGACATAAGGTCCGCCGTCATGCCGTCCGAGCTGCCTGTTTCATGTATCGCCGTCACTTCATTGCTTGTACTGAGATTAGCCTTGTGCTAGCGTGATGCAGGTACAACAGCTTCTGGAATCATTCAGCGATGCGGCACGCGATCTCCTCCACGAGCGCTGGGCAGAGAAATGCAATCATCAATGGGGGAACGGGCAAGGGCTGGCCGCCATGGGCTCCGCAGCGGTTCTCCCCCCCCGCGGCATCTTGTTCCTATGGAGATGCTCAGTTGTGTCGTTTGCGCCGAGACCGAGCGTGCACCAGAGCCGGAAGCTTCGTGCAGCAATCAGCGGTACGTTCGTCTGTCGCGCCAGTCATATCGCAGAAGCTGCGAGCGCCAGTTATCTTGGCCCTCGAGCCAATACGACTCTAAGATGTCACAAGACATGCCGATGCCGGCTTATCACGGCCAAGCTACTGCTGTGTGGTTGTTTGGCCCAAACGTAGCGACGCTCCTTCCTATTTGGGCCAAACTGCGGGGGCTGCTAATGGCAAGAACCGATGTCTGCGTATGGCAGTCGGGTCGCCTGTGTTCAGTTTTCCGCTCCGCCATTCTGAGGGCCGCCGCGCCGAGACTCTCGCGGGGGCGACGGGCATCATCAACACCAGGTTCGAGAGACATCCATCAGTGCACGCGCACAGCACCAGCCACCAGCAATGCATTCACATCCAGACAGATCTCGACCTGCAAGACATGTCCCTTCTAATCCGTCTCCACGCTCAACTGCACGCTCACCTCCCATCTCAAGCCCGCTAGCCTCCTCTGAATTAATTTGGTCACATTCTGTCGTATCCTCGTCAGATCATCAGTGGCCATCCCATAGCCTCCCCTACTCTTGCGATACCGCAACTTTAGATTCGCCATGCCACTTCCGTAATGCACTTGCCAAAAGCACGCCTCATCCACGTGCGTGATGTTGGGGTCACAGTTCGCCACGTCGTCGGCAATTTCCCGCAGCGCGTGCTTGTCGTCAGAGGGGCTCCGTGCAGACATCAAGAGCATCGAGGAGAGCGACGACCCGAGGCGGGCGCCAGTCAAGACCATGAAGCAGGCGATAATGACCGAGAGAATGAAGTCGAAAGCGGCGTAGTATTGCGTGGTGAGGAAGGGCAGGAGGAGGATGGCCAGTGAGCAGGAGAGCGTGAGGAAGTGCGAAGGATTGCCCAGTATCCTGCCCCATCCCGCAATGAGCCCCACACGCATGGCTTTGCCCATGCGAGCGTGGTTCTTGAGCAGGACTGCCGAGACCAAGGTGCTGCCGATGGAGAGAAGACTGGCAAAGTCGACGTTCGCGGCGCCCACCCTCTCGTGCGCGTGCGGCGAGTGCGCGACATGTGTTCCCAGATTCTCCAGCGAGTGCTGGATGCCGTGGCTGATCACGTCCAATCCCATGAAACCAATGAAGACTGCCATGCCGAATCCTGCCAGCACATCTGCACGTTCCAATCCAAATGGGTGTTTGATAGAAGATCGCTTCCAGACCTCAAAATTCCCCATGACATCCACCACCACGCACACGGTCGCGCCCGCAGCATCAAACAATAGCAGCCGACTGAGGGCCGTCATGGCCAGAGAACCGGCCCCAGAAAACTGCACGTAGCCTGCCACGAGAAAATGGCACATGCACCACGTCAGCCTCGTCGTCTGCTGTTTCGTCATGCTCCACCACGCCTCTTTGCGCGTTGGCATTGGCAGACTGGCAGGCACTGCAAGCGGTGTCCTGCTCGCTTGTGGTGGCTTGATGATGCCCTCCATGTGACTGGCGTGGATCGAGGAGTGCCTATACTTGTGCCCTCGTCTCCCCACCAGCTTCTCACTTTTGGCACCCGGCACTGCGGGGCTCCGCTCGTACTGCACAGGCGTGAAGTTGAACGGGTTCGTCACCGTCTGGCTGCTTGCGTTGCCGTCGATGCTGCCGAACCCGCCATCGGTCGAAGCCGTCTGTGGAGTATAAGGGCTGTGTGTTGTGCCCGCGGGACTCAACCCGGAGTTCGTGATGCTGAACGTCGCACTTTCGGGCGATAGCATGGAGGCGGTCGAAGCTGTGCCATTCGTGTCGGACCCTCTGCCAGCATATTGCGCCTCCATCTTCCTTCGTTCGGGGCTGTCATTGATGCCCGCTGTCCAGTCGTAGTCGTGATGTTCTTCAATGCTCGGCGTTAGACTGCTTGTGCTGTCGCTGTGGTGGTGCAGGCCCAGTCCTATGGGGGCCGGGAGAGGCTTCAGTGCCGTTGGCGAGGGAGGTATCGGCGTGGGCGGCGTGGGAGTTCGGGGAGGAAGCGGGATGGGTAAGGAGTGGGCAGACATGGTGACGAGTGGGCGATCAAGAGCTCCAATGTCCCACCGGGCATGAAGCACATCGACATACACGTGCCGCCGAATTGTCCAAGCTCGGCGGTAACAATGGACGAGGTGATTCGATATGCAGGAGAGGACATTGGATTTAGGGGCGCGCAGCGGAGCGGGCGCCGATGCCTGCAGCGTTCCCCAGAAACCCTGTGCCTCCTCATCGAAGTCGCGTCACGTCCAACAACGCGACCGCACTGTGGCTGTCACCTGAAACCTGCCATCGCTCGATAAGCATTTCCCATCTGCCCAATGCGCCTGTCCGGGTCCCGACATGTCCGAAACCAGACCTGGCAGCGGCGACCGCCGTAGGATCACCGTGTCTGGTCCGCTCCCGAATCTCGACCATGTCGCCGACGAGGGCGAGATGAGACCGGCTGGTGTCACAACGACGTGGACTCCGCCTTCTGCACCATCGTCGCCGATAGCTGCACAACCTGCAGGCCCGCTCGGCAAGCGTTCCGAGCATCGACGAAGCCTCAGCGGCAACTTATTGGCCAAGTTCAATTTTCTCCACCGTCACGCCGACGATGAAAAGGATGGCGAGCTCAAACCGCCCAAGAGCCCGAAGAGCAGCAAGAGTCGAAAGAGCATCGACGACGACGAGCCCACGACGTCGCCCGTCTCGCCCGGCAAGGGTGATGGCGCGATG
>ANSM01007528.1:0-30348 GCA_000347735.1 Cercospora canescens BHU | reverse complement strand
GTTGGCCCCGCGCAGAGCTCGGTTTCGGCGCCGCCAGCCGTGTTGGACGCGTTTCTCGCGACGCTTCTCCGTCCCGTCACAACCACTCGACTGCCCATCACAGCTCCCTACCACGCATCGCATCTCTTCGGTCCGAACGATGTACAGCATGTCACCGACTGCATCCCTCGCAGCGAGTCATGGCCGACGGTGCACATTCCTATCATCAGCTTCTCCCGTGATGAAGTTGTATCACAAGGGGCCGACTTTCCGGCCGCCATGAATGAGGCCGTGCGAGACTGCCTGATACGGCCCATCGCCCTCGACCGGATGGCGGTCAGCATTGCCAATCACGCTCGGAGTCTCGGCAAAGACTATGTGCTGCCGTCGCCCATTGCGCTCTCATTCAGTGACAAGCTGGGTCCACAGGTGAACAGCCATTTGCCAGGCGCGAATGCATCCGCACCGGGGCCGACATCATCAACAACAACTATACCACCTGCGGTAGGAGCCGGGCAGGAGCCGATAGCAAAGTCCCCCATTGCTATCCTTGCTGCCTCTGGTCGTTTTCCCGGAAGCAAACACGCGAAGAACGACGGAGCCAGTGCCATGGAGAAATTCTGGGATGTTCTCATCGATGGCATCGACACGCACGAGCTTGTACCTCCGTCCCGATGGAATGCAGCTACCCATGTTTCCGATGATCCCAAGGCTAAGAATGTGTCTGGCACAGGCTTCGGTTGCTGGCTGCACGAGGCCGGTCAATTTGATGCCGCCTATTTTAACATGAGTATGTGAATTGTCGTGTGTGGATAGCTCACGCTCACGTTGAAGCAGGTCCGCGAGAAGCGCCGCAGGTTGATCCGGCACAGCGTCTCGCGCTCTTGACTGCCGCGGAAGCTCTCGAGCAAGCCGGCATCGTTCCCGACAGGACATCGTCCACGCAGAAGAACAGAGTTGGGGTCTGGATGGGTGCAACAAGCAATGATGTTGGTATTGTCCCTCGTTTGCAAGCTCTCACCATCTGCTAATCTGTCGCTCTAGTGGATGGAGACAAATAGCGCTCAAAATATCGATACATACTTCATTCCCGGTTGGTATACTGTCCGCCTTCACTAGCAGCGTGCTAATCATTTCAGGCGGCAATCGTGCATTCATCCCGGGCAGAATCAACTATTGCTTCAAGTTCTCTGGTCCATCTTACACGATCGATACCGCCTGCAGCTCAAGTCTGGCAGCATTGCACATGGCGTGCAATGCACTCTGGCGAGGCGAAGTAGATACAGCCATCGTGGGTGGTACTAATGTCTTGACGAACCCAGATATGTGTACCGGCCTTGACCGCGGATCCTTTTTGTCGCGGACTGGAAACTGCAAGACATTCGATGACGAAGCCGATGGCTATTGTAGAGGAGAGGCTGTTGTGACGCTCATTCTCAAGCGACTGCCAGACGCGCAAAAGGACAAGGACCCCATCCAAGCTTGTTTGTTAGGAATTGCCACGAACCACTCCGCCGAGGCATCCTCGATCACTCGACCCCACGCGGGAGCTCAACAGAGTCTGTTCCAACAGGTCCTCACCGAAACCGGGATTAGCGCCAACGATATCAGCGTATGCGAGATGCATGGCACCGGCACTCAAGCTGGAGACAGCGGGGAGACGACGTCTGTTGTGGAGACACTCGCGCCTTTGAGCCGATCTGGGTCTGCCGTCCGACCTTCCGACCAGAAGCTGTACCTCGGTGCTGCCAAGTCTAACATTGGACATGGAGAGTCCGCAGCTGGCGTGACCAGTCTGGCCAAGGTCTTGCTCATGCTCAAGCATTCCAAAATTCCGCCTCATATAGGCATCAAGACAAAGCTAAATCATCGGCTACCCGACATAGCTGCGCGCAATACCCACATCGCGCGAACCGAAGTACCTTGGCCTCGACCAGAGAATGGCAAGCGTCGTGTCTTGCTCAATAATTTCTCGGCTGCAGGGGGTAACACATGTCTTGTGCTTGAAGATGCGCCCGAGAGCGAGGAGCCTCAAGGGCTGGACCCTAGAGTGCATCACATCGTCACACTCTCAGCCAAGACTGCGGAGTCGATGACTACCAATCTCATGAACATGATAACATGGATCGATAAGCACTCTGGAGACATCAACGCCACGCTGCCTAGGCTGTCTTATACGACGACTGCTCGAAGAATGCACCACAGGCACAGAGCTGTGGCCACTGGCACCGATCTACTGCAAATTCGCTCGTCCCTCCAAGAGCAGCTTGACCACCGAATGTCTGGGGAGAAAAGCGTACCTCACCCGCCCAAGGGACCCAGCTTTGTCTTTGGGTTTACTGGACAAGGTTCCTCGTACGCGGGTATGGGTGCAGATCTTTATCAGCATTTCATCACCTTCAGGTCGGACATAGCTCGTTACGATCAGATCTGCGATCGTATGAAGCTACCTTCGATCAAGGCAATGTTTGAAGATGAGAGAGCATTTGTGGCAGCCTCACCTACTGTGCAACAGCTCACACACGTCTGCTTTCAAATGGCGTTGTTTCGCCTATGGAAGTCGCTTGGAATTCAGGCGAAAGCGGTCGTTGGCCACAGTTTGGGTGAATACGCCGCACTCTACGCCGCCGGAGTCCTCTCGCAATCCGATGTCCTCTATCTGGTGGGGCGACGAGCCCAGCTCATGGAACAACATCTCTCGCAAGGCACGCATGCAATGCTGGCGGTCCGAGCGAAGGAGGAAGCGATCGTTGCAGCTATTGCCGGACCTCCAGGAGAAGCCTACGAATTCTCTTGCCGCAATGGCGAACAGAGAAGCGTTCTCGGTGGCACAGTCGACCAAGTCCACGCAGCAAAAGCCGCATTGGAGGCTAAGAAGATCCGATGCCAGTACTTGGATACACCCATGGCATTTCACACAGCCCAAGTCGATCCAATCCTACCAGAACTCTTGCAGGTCGCCACGGCATGTTCCATCCAGGATCCCCAAATTCCAGTCATCTCCCCAACATACGGGAGAGTGATCAGGTCTGCCAAAGATTTCCAGCCGGAGTATTTCACCCACCATTGTCGCAGGTCCGTCAACATGGTCGATGCGCTTGAAAGTGCAGTCGAAGAAGGTCTGCTTGACAAGAACGTGATTGGTCTGGAGATTGGACCTGCACCGGTGGTCACGCAGATGATCAAAGAAGCAGTGGGCACAGCCATGCAGACTTTCGCATCTACCAATAAGGACAAGAACACATGGCAGCTTATAACACACGCGCTCGGCAAGATGTACCTCGCAGGGGCTAGTGTCGATTGGTCACGCTACCACGAAGACTTCCCTGAAGCTCACAAAGTACTTGAGTTACCAGCTTACGGCTGGACTTTGAAGAATTATTGGCTCCAATATGTTCACGACTGGTCTCTGAGGAAGGGTGATCCACCAGTGATTGTCGCTGCATCAAACCTGGAGCTGTCTTCATCAATACACCAGGTCGTGGCCAACACGATCAATGCCACCAGCGATGGCGAGCTTGTCGTGGACGCTGACCTGAGTCGTGAGGATCTGCATCCCATGGTCCAGGGGCACCAAGTCTATGGTGTCCCGCTCTGCACACCGGTAAGCTGAATGTCGTCTGTATCCTTTGCGCTCGATTGGCTAACTTCCTCCAGTCTGTGTATGCGGATATCGCCATGACGCTTGGCGAGTATATCCGACAGATCATCAAGCCGGGACAGGTTGCGCAAACAGCTGTCGAAGTGGCTGAAATGAACATTCAAAGCGCACTGGTGGCTAACAACACAGGTAAAGTGCAGCTTCTTCGCACTTGCGCCAAGTTCGACCCCAAGACCCAGATAGCGTCATGCACATTCTCCAGCATCAAGGTCAGTCAAGGACTCCGACGACGTACGAAGTGTTCGAGGCTAATTCGGATTAGGAGGACGGCAGTAAAGTCATCGAACAGCATGCTAACTGCCAAATCCGTTTCCTCGATCTCGAAAACGAGAAACGTGGTCTCAAGAACGCTACCATCGCTGCTCAAGCTAGGATGAGCGCTCTGAAAACACAAGTTGGCCAGGATAACAATACCTACCGCTTCAGCAAAGGCATGATCTACAAGATGATCGGACAATTAGCGGACTTCGATGAGAAGTACCGCGGTCTCTGCGCCATTACGCTGGACAATGACGAAATGGAAGCGTCGGGCACTGTTTCATTCAAAGGTATCCCGAACGAAGGCAAATTCCACACAAGCCCGGCGTATCTCGATGCATTGTCCCAACTCGGCGGATTCGTCATGAATGCGAATGAAGGCGTGGACCTGGAAAAAGAAGTTTTTGTAAATCATGGCTGGGGGTCCATGTGCTTCTTCGCCGCTTTGGACCCAGCAATGACCTACTACACGCACGTCAAGATGACTCAAGGCAAAGACAAATTATGGACGGGCGATGTCTTGATTTTTGACGAAAATCAAGCATTGATCGGCGTCGTGAGGCAGGTCGCATTACAGGGTGTCCCCAAACGCCTTATGCATTACATTGTCACAGCTGCCAACAAAAAAGCTTCTGGGAGTTCAGCGTCGGCCGAGAAGAAACCCAGCGCGCCCGTTGCACCTGCGAGGCCAGCGATTCAGCGCAAGGATGCTTCGACACCTCCGCCTGCACCCAAAGTCAATGTGCAGAGCACGACCAACAATGCGCCATCTGTATCTGCGCTGATAGCTCCAGCCCTCGAAATTGTCAGTGAAGAGATCGGCATGCCAATCGATGAGCTCAAGGATGATATCGATTTTAACGAGGCGGGCCTGGACTCCCTTTTGAGCCTCGTGATAAGTAGTCGAATGCGAGACCAACTCGGCATTGACTTCGAATCTGCTCAATTCATGGAGATTGGATCAATCGGTGGACTAAAGCAGTTCTTAACAAAGCTCAGCCCGCCGGTGGCAGCCGCCGTTGCCACTGCCGTGGAAATCGTCAAAGAGGAAGCGCTCACCTCACTGGAAGAGCTGTCCGCCCCAACAGCCAACGAGATCGGCACAGTCTGGCGAGATGCGCTGAAGATCCTTTCAGAAGAGAGCGGGCTTACTGATGCGGAATTGACTGACGACGTGTCCTTTGCCGAGGTTGGCGTCGACTCACTTATGTCCCTTGTCATTACCAGTCGGCTACGTGACGAACTGGATATCGACTTCCCAGACCGAGCGTTGTTCGAAGAATGCCAAACGATCTCCGATCTTCGCAAAAGGTTCTCCATGCCAGCAGAGTCTTTAGATTCGACGACGACCAGTCCCAATGCTGGGGATACGACGCCACCTCTGACAGATTCCGATACATCTTCTCCGCCATCTTCTCTTTACGAGGGCGAGACGCCGATGACTGATCTTGACGAGGTATTCGACTCCCCTCCAGCACAGAGGAAGGCGACCACGCCGAGACAACGCGTTCCGCCTGCATGGTCGATGTATCTGCAAGGCTCGCAGAAAAGGTCGAAGGAAATCCTGTTCTTGTTTCCCGACGGCGCTGGTGCCGCTACTTCTTATTTGTCTTTGCCACGGCTTTCTCCAGACGTTGGAGTAGTCGCTTTCAATTCTCCCTTCATGAAGTAAGTGATCTTCCTAAACTTGCAAGGCAGCAGACACTGACGGGTGACTCTCGCAGAACACCGCACAAATTTGCGGATCATACCTTACCAGATGTCATCGCATCCTACATAGAGGGCATACGAGGTCGTCAGCCGCGAGGGCCATATCATCTAGGCGGCTGGTCTGCTGGTGGCATTCTAGCCTACGCCGTGGCCCAAGAACTTATCGCAGCCGGCGAGGAGATTTCGACACTCCTCCTCATCGACTCGCCCTCGCCCATCAAAGGACTGGATCGCCTTCCAACTCGCTTCTTCGATCACTGCACAAGTGTCGGACTATTTGGAACGGAGCTTTCGAGAGGCAGTGGTGGTCCCAGCAAGACACCCGAATGGTTAATGCCTCACTTCAGAGCTTCCATTGAGCTTCTACATGACTACCATGCTCCTCCCATGAAGCCTGGCAACAAAACGAAAGTCATGCTGATATGGGCAGGCGAGTGTGCCTTTGACGGTGTGCGCTATGCTCATTTGCCGCCATCTGCAGGCGATACCGACGAGGATACTGAGGGTATGAAGTTCCTGACGGAGAAGCGAAAAGATTTTGGAGCTACAGAGTGGGCAAGCCTGTTCCCTGGCAATGACATCGACGCGAGAGTGGTCGAGAGCGAGCACCACTTCAGCATGATGCGCGATGCTGGTGCACAAATGCTTGTCGAACATATGCGAGACGGTTTGGGGATAGTTTCTTCGTGATAGTTTGTACTCAACAAGGCGTTGAAATTCAATCACAATGGTTTATTGATCTTCCTGTGGACGCTGCTCAGTCTCCAGTCACTTCCATATGAACTCTTGATCTGGCAGAGCATTCGTCTAATCCAGGCCTTCGTGGACACTTCTTGTGCATACTGGAAGTCCACCGACCGATCACGCACTTTGTTTAGCACTCACTCCCAGAACGCAGCGTGTCGGCATCGGCAACAGCGTTCGCCGAGCTGGGATCGACCGGTGAATGACATTTTGAGTGACTGGAGTCCTTCCTTTACCGCATCAACCACACAGCACATCATCTCGGTGATTGTGTCACGGCATGCGACGAAGCATCGCAAGCGGGCACAATTGCCGAGCCGGTATTACTACTAGAGCTGGCTTTGTAAGTACTGGTTTGCGAAAACCATATCATATTCATCTTGCAGCATCAAGTGATCCGATCTTTGAGCTCACATTCACATCGACAAGTCTCTTCATAGCACCATGGCTAACCGAATCGAAGCGGATGACCTTTTTGAACTCACGGCAGAGCTGGTCTCGGCCTCCTCAAAATTGCACAAATTTCTGGACAAGAAAGGACTTCCTCAGCCATCTTTTGATGCCCCAGCCCCTTCAGTAGCTCTCAACACAGCGAATAAACCTTACTACGATGCAAGAAGCGCGATCGTAGAAGCTGCTGAGCAAATTATACGCCTGGTCCGTGGACCTCGTGATACCCTCCTTGCACTGTCCTTTGAACACTGGTAAGTATAGCCGCTAGAAGGCATCTTCAGACCACGCGCATCTGTCTCAGACATTGTCGTACTTTCCACTGACTACTTTTCAAAGCGCAACGGCATCGATGCAAATTATCTTTCGCTACAAGTTTGCGTCTCACATCCCTCTACACGGCTCTACGACGTACAGCAAAATTGCTGAAGCTGTTGGAAATGGCGTTACTACAGCTCTTGTCGAGCGCACGATACAACATTGCGCTTCTTTCGGCCTGTTCGAGACCATCCCTGGCGGCTACGTTACCCACAATGCTACCTCATCGCTACTTGTGACCGACCCAGATCTCGAAGCCTGGATGTATCTATCAGCGGTGATCGCCTACCCCGCTGGCGCAGCAATTCCCAAAGCCGTAGAACAGTACGGCGTTAGCATGGAAGCAGACGAAGCAGGATACGGCGCCAGCATCGGACGCAAGATTGCCCAGTTCCAGCGTTTCCGTGAACCCGATGGAAAGAAGGACCACGAGATGTTCGCCAGGGCTATGCGTGGTATCGCAGCTGGAGGTGCATACGATTTCCGCCACGCGGTCGATGGCGGGTACCCCTGGCACCTCCTCGCTGAGGGCGCTGGACACCTGGTCGTGGATGTCGGCGGAGGTCCAGGCCATGTTGCCATGGCACTCGCAGAGAAGTATCCTAGCCTGCGATTCGAGGTTCAGGATCTGCCTGAGACTGTCCAAGTCGGAGCAAAGAATTGCCCTGAGCACTTGCGGAAGCGTGTCGCATTTCGTGCACATGATTTCATGACCCCACAGCCGGCTCATGAAGTGCAAGGGGATGAAGGAATCGTATACTTCGCTCGATTCATCTTGCACGACTGGAGCGACAAATACGCGACGAAGATCGTGCAGCAGCTTGCCAGTGGCCTGAGACCACAAGATCGCATCATTTTGAATGAAGTCGTCGTTCCCGAAGCCGGACAAGTTGGCAGAGAGACGGAGCGAAGGATGCACGATCGTGATCTGCTGATGCTGATGAATCTCAACGGGCGAGAACGCACTCAAACTGCATTCGAGGCCATCTTCGCTTCAGTCACTCCAAAGCTGCGCCTGCAGAAGGTCCATCATCCAGAGCAAGGCGAACTGTCGCTCATTGAGGTCACTCTTGATGCTGTTGACCTTCCCGTCCAAGAAAGTGCGGTCAATGGCCACAAGAACGGCACGAACGGGGTGCACGCTAATGGGTCTAATGGTATTACTGGTCATTAGATTGCTGTGCATATACGAAGCACTTATGTAGCCATGTGAGCCCATCTCTAGCACTGAATCACGAGCTTTTTCTGATCGATTGTGGTATTTCAACTCCAGCCACCACAAAATCGTAAGGTAGCAAAACTGGCGCTGGAAATGTTGGTGCAAAGAGTGGGGGCCCCATATAGTAGTGCATTGAAGACCGAACGCATTTTGTTACTTCTACCATCACTCCGAAACCCGGCAATCACATCAAATCACTGAGAGTCCATCTGTGCCAGGTACGCGCTGCAAGCAGCGTCGTATAGTGCGCACGCCAAAGCACCTTCACACAAGGCGTACAGCATCTTGACGCCTCGGAAGGTTGCGCTTCGAAGCCCATAATTCATCGAGACCCCTGCTAGCGAACGATAGACACTACGAGCTGTTCCTTTCGAGGCGTCAAGATGCTGTACCTGAGCCCGGCGGCGACCACAGCCACTCCCGTTCCAATCTTAACGTTCTGTTTGCTACGTACCATAAGGGAGGCCAGAGAGTGGAAATGGTCGAAGCATTGTTGCGGGCGGTTAGGCCCAAAATGGTAAATTTAACGGTTATGAGGACTGCAGCAGCGATGTTCACAACCTTGTTCGTCCCATTCTGAGTCCCGGCATTCCTTCTAGGCCACCACGATTCTATCTTGTCCATATACGCTCAATTGAACCAACAAGGCGGCATTGCTTCATTATATTTACAACGGTGGCTGCCACTTGCTCTTGGCTCTGATATTAGCGCCAAAGTAGTAGAACAAGATCGGAATAGGTATCATGGTGACTGCGAGCAATGCGAGAATGGTGGTTCCCCATTTTACGCCGATGGCTGCATACATGGAAGTTCTGGCGAGACAATCAGTATGGTTCTAATGCAAAGCAACAGTCACTAAACCTACGCTAAGATCGGAAATCCAGCGGCGAACAGGGATCTTAGGAAGGTGTTAGCGGCCACAGCCGAATTCGCATAGATCTTGTAAGAGTCGATGATGTAGTTCAAGCCCTGCATGTTAATCAAGTGAATTCCAAGACCAGTTGGGATTCCCGACAATATTTGGGGCCAAGGATTCGTGGATGCAGCGCTTGTCCAAGCAAAGCAGAACATTCCAGCCGGCAACGACGCGGCGCCAACCATCATGAGTAACAGTCTTGTCTCCTGAGGCCGTCCTTCTTTGATGTTCGGTGCCCATCTAGAATTGGTTGTGAATGAGAGCAACGCTCCTGCGATGATGACGCCCACGAGGATGGATATCAGGGGTAGACTGGCTGAGGTTTGGTCCCATCCACGCTCTTGAATGAATGATGTTGGATAAGCCAGGAAGAAATTATACAATAGACCTCGAAAAAATCAGTGCTGTCGTTTCATACCTGGAATTAGGTAACGTCAGACTTACCAAAGGACACACTGACGTAAAGTGTCATCATTAAGAGGATAGGCTCCAATGCAAGCATACGAGCTGGCCGGAGCAAGTAACGCTCTGCAAAATCGCCAAAGCTGCTCTGCGCTTCCTCAGATTTGGATCGGTAAGCCCAGTTGCGCGTCATGTGTCGCATACGTTCGGCACGACGCGCCAAAAGTAATGGCGAGTACGTCTCTGGCATAAATGGGAAGGTGAAAATGGCAATGACGAACGAAGCAATCGCAACAATATTGGCGATCCATCGCCAACCTAGCACACTTTGCACAAGCACCGCTCCAATCAGCGGTCCCAGGATTGGCCCGATGGTCAGAAAGGCGCCCACAGTAGGCATAGCGAATCCTCGTTCTCTCGGAGACCATATGTCTGCCAAAGTTCCCGACAGGATGGACGACGGCGCGGCGCCGAAAAAGCCTTGTAGAAAGCGAAGGGTGAAAACGGTCGTCGGGCTCCGTGCGTCGGCGATAGGCAGCTGCAGGATCGCAAATGCGAGATATCCGGCAAGAAGAGGTCGAGTTCGGCCAAAGGCTTCGCTGAGAGGTCTGAAATTATCAGTGCTGTGGCCTGTGCGAGATGTAAATCTGAACTCACCCCCAGAAGATGGGGCCCGTCGCAAATCCCACCATGAAAAGGGAGGTACACCCTAGCACAACCGTCTCCGCTGGCAAGGCGAACTCCTCGGCGAGAACGTGTGTTGCAGCTCCAAACACCGAGGAAGAGAATGTCGTGGAGAGGGCGTACAATGCCAAAGACATTGTGATGACCCACTTGCGCCAATAAGGCAGATTTTGAGGATTCCCCTTGTCATCTTCCCCAACCCAGTCCACAAGGAACGCATCACTTTTGATGGCCTCGAGTATCTGCTCTTTGAATTCCAGAGATTCGTTGGCCAATTGCGGTGGGGATGCTGAACCCGATGAAAAAGTGACATAGGGCTGCTTCAGTCCATCGAGGTCATCGTCAGCAATAAGAGGAGCCATTATGGGTGTGCAATCTTGGAGCAACGCAACGAAGCGACGCTTGGAAAGTGGAAAGTGCACTTCACTCTTCGACGGCGAAACTGCTGAGGTCTACCCATTCGCTGTCAGCGACTAATCCCGTGGCAGAACGATATCCGACTCGCATGCGTGGGACTGCAGTCGTCGAGACTACGATTACTCCGAAAGGTCGGCAAACAGTCACCGTTCGCCGTAGCGCTACTTCGCACATGGTGGTCAACGGTTGTACAAGCGCAAACACTACACTCAAGTGAGTCTCAATTTTTATTCCTGTGGCGCTGATCGCTTGTTTCGAGCAACTTCCCAGAAGCCGAGACAACGATGGTGAAGAAGCTGGCGAGGAAAGGGGCAAACGTGGAGTGAAGCATTGGTTGTGTTGATTCGCTTGGCATTGGCCCGAAAGTTCCCGAGCCCGGCACGAACTTCAACGTTCACTTCAGCTCATGTGAGGGTGCCATTCATGCGATCTCTGCACAGACTGTGGTACCCATTTGACATCAAAGACCAGCTAGAAGACTCTCCAGAGCACTGTGTCACTGCACTTTGGGGGCTATGGCAGAAGGATGATGGCTGACTGAAAAATCGTATACTTCTTCCTAGACGATCTCCACGGCTTCGTCCTTCTCCGGCAATTCCAAGTACTGCTTAACGACATCAAGAACTTGTGCTTCATAAGAAATGTGCTTGAATCCAAAAGTCTCTTCCGTCTTGCGCACATCGAACCTGACCCCCTTATTCACCGTCGGCATGTGCCCATCATTTGGCAACACGCCCAGCGCAACCGCTTCAGGGTAATCCCGCTGCACGAGCTTCTTCACATCATCCCATTCTGAGCCATCCTCTGGGCTGCACGAAATGAGGAAGCTCTGATTCCCAGCAATGTCGGGACTCAATGCCGATACGTGACAGCGTGCTACGTCGTCGTTGTGGCATGTCAGGAGTGGCTTGCCGATGGGATTCTTGTGTCCAAGCACAATCTGCATGGAGTGCCAATTCGACGAGAATTTTCGCAGGTCTTCGCGAGTCGTTGCTAAGTCGTCCCGACCAGTCACGAAGGATGGGTGCATGTGGATGAGATCGAAAGCGGGCTTTTCGCTCCTGATCCAGGCCTCGGCGCAATTGATGCTTGCAATCTTTCCAGCTTGATATGCCAGCATCTTGTGCGCGTAAGGCGGCTCCATTTCCGGGATACGCGACTCTGCATTCAGTGGAACCTCAGAAGGCTCGACAAAAATGGCCTTGGGGGAGAAAAGCGCGACCATACTGGATGTGATGACGACTCGTCGCACGGTTCTGCTTCGCTTTGCGGCCTCTAGGATCCCAATGCTACCCTGCACGGCAACACGTTTGAAGTCGTGTTCCCAGTCGTCTGGATTGTCGGAACTGACGATCGGACTAGCAACGTGAATGATGTAAGATGTGTGTTCAGCTGCTTCATCGAAAGCGCCTTCAGCCACAAAGTCCGTGACAATGGTAGACTGGAAGCTGTCCCTCCAATTCGCCCCCTTCATCACAGCAGCTAATCGCGATTCCAGCCATTGTCCCTTGGCAGCGCCGCGGATTACAGCTCGAACGTTGTATCCTTGGTGAAGCAGCTCGACCAGGATACGGAAACCAATGAAGCCGGTAGCACCGGTCAACAGGACAAGAGAATTGGCCATGCTCGTAGCAAGTTGCGCAGAGGTGTGTTCAAAGATACAGTTGCAAAAGCGTGAGGTTGAAATGCGAAGAACTGATCACATTGACCGCATCGCGTATCTGATCCTTCGTCGACAGTGACCGGCAATCAAGCCATCGGGTGATGAGCAGTCTCACCGCGTATTGTATGTAGAAGGTTTCTCTCCAATGTGCGATCATCGCATGCTCGTGACACTTTCTCTCCCCGCTCGCAGGGGTTCACAGCCAATCAGTCGAAGCACTGAATACTTTTTCTACGCACATCGCACGAGACATGCAGCGCAGCAACATCTGCGTTCGCCGAGTCGGACATCGAAGCCAAGCTAGCCAAGGTCGGCAGGAGTTCGAAGGATCCTCGAGGTCTCTTGCGTCTTCTTGGTATAGATCTTTATAAGAAAGCAGTAGTCTGAAACTAGCTTGCAGAATCGTCTCAGGCTTCGCTCCATGATCCTGGGTTTGTTGCAAGGTCGTTGCCAGCAGATCAGCCATTGATTGGACGCATCAGGCTCCCCTAAATTCTCACCATCACTCAACCATGCTCAAAGAACATCTTGCATCACATTCGCAAAAGGCCGCGCAGCATGATTACGAGGTAAAAGCCGGAGACAGAGTGACGCCGTTCCACTTCCTGGACGAGGATCCGGAGTACCGATCTTCCGTCGTTTTGCTTTCACTGCGCTACGATGCCGTTCTTGACACAGAGCACATGCTGATAGGCCTGGTGGATTTGTTCAATCGCAGAGATTGGCACCCTCTCGGAGCAAGGATCCGACGGAATGTCAGTACGAGCGAACTTCGTGTGGCCGCAACTTACTGGGATTAATGTCTTGTAGAGAGAGGGCAAGCTCGAGCACCATATCCCCGCGCAGTATACGCACGAACGGGCCGCTTTCAATTGGGCGGTCGACAGGCATGAGACCGGCATCGGCACGCACCCAATCGGTTCTCAGATTCCGGCAAGCGGTCCGCGTGCAGTACCAACCATTTACTCCGATATCGAGAACTGGAAGCATTTCCTCTATCCAAAGGAGACATTACCATCGAAGCTAGATGATTTTCTGAGCCGCGACATTTCCTCGATTTCGGTCCAGATTCACGCGTTCAATGATGCGACTCTCTTGACACTGGGGTTCCACCATTGCGTACTTGACGCCATCGGGGGCTCGCATCTTCTCCAAACTTGGGCTGCGATCGTGGCAGAGAGGACAGACGAAATAAAAGTGTTCCGCGAAGAACCTGAAAGAGACGTTGTCCGTGAGATTATCGACAGCGGGCGAATAAAGCCGGAAAAATATCTGTTTCACAACCAGAGACTGAAAGGTAGCACGCGTTGCTGATCATTGCGGAGACGAGGATGCCTGCTGATTTGCAACAATAGGTCTCTCATTGGGCAGATTTTTCTTCTCCTTGCTTTATGAGTCCATCTTGCATCCATCTCAAGACTGGAGAACCTTCTGCCTCCCCGCTTCCTTTGTCGCCATTCTGAAAGCCCAGGCGACAGCTGATGTGGGCGGCCGGTTCCTTTCGGAAGGAGATATTATCTCTGCATGGCGAAATCGCATCATTGCCCAATCGCTCAAGCTCAAGGCCAGCAAGAGGATAATGATGCTGCAGTATTACACCCTCTATGGAGTGCTAGACGAGCTACCCGCGGGAAAAGCACACACCGGTAACTCCGTTGCAAAAATGTTCGCCATGACAACAGCGGGTGAAATGCTGCAGCAGCCCCTAGGGCAAGTGGCAATGAGCACCAGAGAAGCGTTGAGCAAGCAGAGGACGAAAGAGCAGGCGGAAGGTGAGCCATCCGGATTCGTTTGTTTGAGAGGAGTACACTGAATTTCGTTGTCAGCTTTCCTCTCACTACAAGCGAAACACACCATCATGCTATTTGGTGCCGGATCGCAGATTATGCTCGGAACTTCGAACGTTTCTCGTGCTGGGCTATTCCGGGTCGACTTTTCCTCCGCCATCGTATCGTCACCCAGCGCACCACCTAGTCCATCTATGAACGAGAAAGGGGACAGCCTTTCAAGCTCCAGTGCCCAGGAGAAGAAGAATCGAGTCACTTCTTCTTCAGTGGAAGTGCCCAGCAGAGGCACACCAGCTTGCGTTCATATAGACTTCCACGTTGGTGTTCCCTTCAGCTTGAGAAATGTTGGGCCAATCATTGGCAAGGACGCCGACGGTAATTGGTGGCTATCCTGGTCAATGCGAAGTAGTGCTTGGGTGGAGGTAGAGAGACTCTTAGCACGCGATGGGGGCGTGAAAGTGATTTAGCCGAGATTGTCTAATTCGAAACTTTGTTCAGTAGGTTCGAAAATGCCGGTCGCAGTGATCAATGGGTTGCAATGGTGACTGCTGATATTCGCTGGGCGATCGCGATGTACCGTACCTCTTGACAAAGCAGGGGGCCTTGCAAGGTTGCGAAGTTTCAGCTCCGCCAGGACCCAAGTTCAGCAGGTGGTGGAGGTGTCTTGAGAAATTCCGACGAGTGCATGCAGATCAGTAGGATTCAAGGGCGGTAACGGGAGGTATGATGGCATCGAAGGAAATCCGCGATCCGCAATATCAGGGTTGCGTAGCTCAATGACAATGTATTGCGGCTTCCGAGCAGCTGGAAGCGTCACACGGAAGCGTTGAGCTTAGCTAAGAGCCTGTCCTCCACTCCGTCGAGGATATACTTGTGCTCGATGACTTCTAGGTTCTCAATCTCAGCTTTGAACAGCTTATCTGGATCTTCTTGTCCGCCCATGGGATTTTGGCCCATTTGTGACTGAGCCATCTGTTGGGCGATTTGTGAGGCAGCTACCATCCGATCAGCGAGGCGCTTTTCGAGTACAATTTCTCAGATGCACCTACCATTGTTGCTGCCCAAGATAAAGTTGTACACTGGCTGCAGTCCAAACAAGGTCAGGAAATACCAACTCAGACTGCTCACCCATCTGACATCCAAGTCTCTTGTGCCGACACCAGCTTGCAGCATCTGTTTGAATTGCGGAGTCAGTGGAAATGGGAGTTTCACTGGTGTGTGGTCAGCGCATCATTTCCTCCTGCCTGTACAGCTCCACCAGCCGACCGTATGTGATATGATGTTGGACTCACTGATCACATAGCCGCTGAAGAAGGCATTGATCCACCCCATAATCAATGACTGTGGCACCATCATGGCCACGTTTCCCTTCATGGCGCCCATCATACCGTCCATGGCACCCGGATCAGTCAACGGATTGACCGGAGGTTTCCCTCTGTTCTCGGGGTCCGCCAGAAATTTGCCATCCTTCACGGCTTCATGGTAAAACTCTTTGCGCTTCTCAAATGCTGCTCGGGAGATCTGCGTGTTGTTGACGCGGAGGTTCTGCATGCGGAGCAGAGATCGCTGCTGTCGCGTCTTGGCGAGGGGTTGGGGTTTGGGCGTAGATTGCAGCAGTGTCGACAGATAGTGGCGCAGGATGCCGGTGAGGACCATGACAATGGTGATGGGCAGCAAGATCCAGTAGCTATAAAGGCGGCGGTCAGTCGCAGGGAGCGCGGTCGGGTGTGGACAAGACATACAAGAGAGCAGGATCGCGGTGGATCTGCTGCTCCACGATGCCCGCCATGGCTGCAAAGATGGCTCGCGAGCAGTGGACGTTGGCGGCGCTGTTGGACGTGGGAGCTGCAGCGTGTCGCTCGTGCTCTTCACATGCTCTCCACGATGGTGCCAAGCTTTTGAGCCGCATCCGCTAGCGCCATCTAGCTTAGGGACACCTGGAGCTTTACTCGTGCTCACCGATGCTGAAGTTGATCTCTCTCGTCGGGCCACCGCGATTCTGACAATCTACTCCCCTTCACTCACCATGGCCGAGTCCCGTATATCGCCATACAACTTGGCCGACTTGAAGAACACGACCGACGATGCTCTGGGAAATTATCTGCGATCGCTGGGCTTCGTCCAGGACAACTCGAAACTCGACGTCCGACTCGCATTGGGCTATCTGTCGGTCGTAATCGCCGGTGCGACATTTGTGGCAGACTATAAACTCGGCTGGGAAGCCACCAAGACCTGGACTGCCGTGGCCGTTGCAGCATACGCTGTTCTCAGTGCCGCCATGACCTACTGGATGCGGGCCGTTGAGAAGGGGCTGGTGTTTGAAGGGACGCGATCAGGGAAGAAGGTGAGCAATGTTTCCAGCTTGCGCAACGAATTTCGGAGAGGAATTCAGTGGCTCATCCCGCGTGACTGGTGTTAGATCTGTATCTTCTCCCGCACGAAAAAGCATGACCCGACCTACTACCTCGAAATCCACGCCTCTTCACTGTCAAACGCAGACGACACTTCCACGCGGGAGATCAAAGTCCCTTTCACGACTTGGTTCACACAAGACGGCTACTTTGTCGCCAAGCCATTCCAGCAATGGCTTGCGAGCAGTGTGGAAGCTGTGGGCGACGCTGATCTGAAGAACGCGAAGCGCGATGAACGGGATGATTTGGCGTCTCCTACCGCCCAGTATGAGCTCTTGCAGGCGGCGACGAAAGGACAGACGACAACGGGAGCGGAAGCGGCGGAGAAGGGTACACAGAGGAAGAGTAAGCGAAAAGTTTGAGGGGTTGAATGAAAAGATGCAGATGTTGTACGCGAGACCCGACGATACCATTCGGAAAGCGCATTGGTCGCTAATGCTTCATTCCTGAAATGGGCCTCGTTCACCTGCCCTCCATGTGTCCGCAAGGCAATAAGCGTCGGGTGAAGACCCGGAGAGCAATGCAATGGTCTCATGCGCTCACTGAGCAACGTAGTACACCTTTTGCGTGACTGCCTGCCCGAAGTACGAACTCGAATGTCGTTCAAACTCCTTCGCGAGCAGAACTTGCTGGGCATTGATCCTTTTCCATCGGGTCCCGATCCTCTGCAGCTCGATGCAGATTACATTGCCTTTGCTGACCTTCTTGACAGCTTTGGCATCTCTCATGTCGATTTCCACCTCACTCTTAAAGCAGCCCAGCGTCACGACTTTGTGGGCATCTCCGGTCTTCGTGTGATCGAAGAACGTATTGCCCATTTTCATGGTCGCGCTCGAGTTCAGAGGACTTGCGAGGTGCAATTCCAGACCTTTGTGCGTCCACTGCCACGGAAGCCTATCCTCCGGGTCCAGTGGAAGAGGTTTGACGTTGGCGAAGCCTGCAAAGGCTGAAGGTCAGGGGGCAAACATGCCACATGGCTGGTTGGAAGGGGAAGTCCAGGCGAAGATGCTTTCGTCGTCAGTAGCTTTTGCAATCTCGAGCTGCAATCGAAAGAACGCACGATTGCCTCGCTCGCCGTACAGAAGAGGCACTAGGACGATGAAGAACGGTAAGAGAGTGTCTGCGGCATTGAATCGCAGTCGAAGAGCCGAGTGCAGAGATCGATCGACAATCAGAGATCGGTGGAGGGTGGGAGACGACGAAGATCTCTTCGCGGAAATGTACTTACTGTTAACGTTGAACAACCCAAGGAGCGAATAAGCGACATCTTCACTGCGCGTCGTCTGGCGACGTGCGGCCCAGGACATCCGGGCTGCTACAGAGGCGAAGGGGATCTGATCGGGACGATGCAGATACCATTCCGGGATGCCTGTGGCTCGGCGAATGACAGCTGAGAGTTGTGCTTTGCTGCCCATAGCTGTCCACGAGGCGTTGAGAAAGAGCACTTCTTTGGGCGCCAGCAGTTCTTGTAAGGTCCAACCGCGCCGGAACCTGGAGACAACAATTGGAGGCGTCAGTCAATACATTCATTGGAGACTGCGTCCCGCAGCTCTGCTTGAGGTGATGACCGACCACTCGCTGCTCTCCACGGCCTCGTTGGTCTGCTGAGTGCTCAGATTAGGCGATACGTCTCGCAGATATGCAAAGCAGATCCGAGCATCTGCGTAGTAGTGATACATGGAGTTGATGGCCTCGGTGAGCTCGGCGCTCGATGTCTTGTCAATGCAAATCGTATCAATCCAGATCCACGCATGTGACTGGGTCTTTGCAAATTGACAAGCTTCGAGGATCTTCGTGTATCCAGCATGGCCTTCTTTGTTGCCAGCGATGAAGTCGGCGTAGGAGAGCTCTTCTGCGCCCCATCGATGAGACAGGATGGAATACGGTGGAGTCTGCTCATCGAAAACCTCTTGGAAAGTCAAAGTGGTCGTGTTAAGCAGGCGCATAGTGACCCAATGTGGAACATGCTGTTGTAGAATGCGGCACCGAGGGTAGTTGTATATACGTGTCGCAAAGGGAGTGCGGCTGAAGACGATCGTCGTCGTGATCGCTAAGCAGATGCAGGGCGAAGCTCGGCAGGACATACACCGGTCGCAACCTCGATTCTCTGTCGTCTCTGCGTAGTTTCTTTGTACGTGACAAGATGCCGAAGCGCTTAGATACGCTGCACATATCAGAGCCACGGCGAAAAGAGGCCCCGAAATCGCGACTATTTGAAGTTTTGATTGCACATCGGCTCAAAATCCATTTTGCTTTCCCCTGGATCCCATTTTAGGCGGATCGTGTCCATCGCGATGTGGTTGATCTCTGAGCTTCGTTCACTGGCTATTTTCTCGATCTTCCCGCTCCCGAGATTTACCCCTGCATCCCGATCTCGGCAGTATCCGCGCCTGCCGAAGTCTCGACTCTATACTGTCTCTGCGTCTTGTTTCGTGCTCAGATGCGCGGCCGAAATCAGATACATGAGTATATAGGCATTCGTAGTCAAGGAAGGACAAACGGTTTCGAGCTTGTGAATCCATATCGGTGGCTCAGTTTCCATTTTGCTTCCCGATGGGAGCCCTGCCGACAGGTGAGATCTTTAGATTTCGGCTCATCGTTCCCGCCCCCTGCCACTTCACCCAACCGGGCACCTCATGATGCAAACTATTCACCTTTAAGCTTACCAGCACAGATCAATGATGTCGATGTCTCTGACTAGACGCGCCATAGCCATGGTGATGCTGATGTGCGACATTGAGAGATATGGTGGGTATACTCACTGCACATTCGATACCACGCTTCGTTATCCCGTCTACCACAGCTCTCTGTGCTTCGTCCAGAACGTATTCTCTAGCTTCTTGCTCATAAATCGACATCATGGTCAAGCTCCCTGAGCACCACGTCCTGAACTACTTTTACGACAACGACGGTGGCTGTGCGCTGACGACGTTGGTGCATCACGAGCGGTATCATGTCATTGTGGATCCCAAGGACTTGAAGGACCGATCAAAGGCAGGCAAGAGGATCCGAGAGGAGTATCAGCGGCTGTTGCAGCAAGTACAAGCAGATGCTACCGGCGAAGACGGCACACATCAGACTGCGCCGCTTTTTGTCCAGGAAGATGAGGACGAGGATGACGCATCAGACGACAAGGATAGCGGGATCGACGTGAACAACCGATCAGCGAGCAGTGATGCAAGTGAGGACGAGAATGAGCACGATGTTGGCCCACCGGAGGCGTTACAGAGGTGGATGCTTCGGCCTCTGGCCTCGAAATTCAAGTCCAATGCATCAAAGCAGAAAGCCGTGGAGCAACAAACGGTCCAACAGTGGTATCATTGTCCTACGCACTTCTACCACCTCAAAAGCTCTTCAGGCAAGCTTTCTGCCGTTGAGGACGAAGCTTCCGAACCCTTGACCAAACGCATCGAACAACTCATCCCTACCATCAATCTTCCCAAGTATATCCAGAAACTGAATGTGCCTTCATTCGCCGCGTCCGACATCACGGTTCTTGACGAAGCAGAAGGCCCTGCGGAAGTCCCCATGCACCCTACTCTGGTTGCACACGAAGGAAAGCAATACTTCCTGAAAGCCGTCGATAATGCACAGCCTGGCCCCACGAAGCGCGAGATCCAAATCATGAAGAAGCTGGAAGCTGAAGGTCTCCACAACGAGATCCGTGTGCCATTACTAAGAGGCTTGGTACATTTCGACAACGAAAACAGCAAATCAACGATGATGGGTTTCCTTATGGATTGCATTGAAGAAGCTACGCCACTCACCAAGATGCTGAGCACCGAAGTCGCAGAGGAGAAACGGAATGCGTGGGCCCAAGAATCGGCGCGGATGGTGGACTTGCTGCATCAACATGACATCGTCTGGGGCGACAGCAAGGGCGACAACTTCATGGTTGACAAGAACGAAGACTTGTGGATTATCGATTTCGGGGGCTCGTACACGGAAGGGTGGGTCGATCCCGAGCTGAAGGATTCAGAAGAAGGCGATGACCAGGGGATCCGGAGATTGGTCAACGGGCTCACCGATCCGGAGAGCAATACGATCGGCGATGAGGACGAAGAGTGCAATGACGAGAGTCAGGAGGTCGCGAGGATGCAACATCAGGATGAACATCCCAGATCGCTGAAGAGGAAGCACAAGAATTCTGAAGAGGAAGAGCAGGAGGAGGCAAACGAGAGGGCGGCGAAGCAGCAGAAGAAATCCGGGGACGGCGTCGATGAAGATAAGATACCGTTTGAGGAAGGAAACACTGTAGAGAGTACTGTCGCTGCTGATGAGGATGATGTCGAGATGGAAGAAGGAAATGACGCAGGAGAGGAAGAGCAGCGAGTAAAAGAGGCAACCACAAAGTCCAAAAAGACGTATTGTTATTGCAACGGGCCTGATTCGGGGCGAATGCTTGCTTGTGATGGGAAGCAGTGCAAGAAAGAGTGGTTTCACTTTGAACGCCTGGGCTTGGAACAGGCTCCGGAATCGAAGAAGTGGTATTGTGACGACTGCTTGATCGTGGAGGAATGGAAGTCTATGCACTTTGCTTGTGATCGAAATTAGTCGCGCTTTCCGGGCATGCAAAGCTCGCTTTTATGTATTTTTAGTTGAATGTGTTCGCGCTGCGCTTTATGGATAGTATGTACAGTCGGAATGGTCGTCATCATTACCAGGACTTTACCAACGTCATTTACGCACGCCCAAACACACGATCGGAACGCGGTATTGATTGTCGATGGCATAGTATTGGCAAGGGGCAAAGACACCGAAGCTTTTTGTATTCACATGACTATGTACAGCCACACTCACATGTCATGCATGATCTGTGAATCATCTTCATATTTACACGTCAACGGGGAACTGAAGTTGGTATGGAGCACCACTACCGTAACCACCGACGAAGTAGTCGCCGGTCTGGACTCTCTCCGCAGGTGGCTGTGGCCAGTGATTCAGTGTGGTGGCTTCCCCGGTCAACGTAAAGTTGACTGTCGTCAGAGGCTGAATATCGATCATCAGAGCATAATCGCCTGGATACAGAACAGTGTTTCCTTGATCGTCCACACGTGCCAAGCTTTCGAGTGTCAGGTTCAAGGCAGCAGTCGCTGTCGACCCGCCGGTGATATTGTGCAGTCTCTCGTATGCCACTAGACGCTTGTTGGGATGAGGTGCAGGACCATGGGTACCAGCGATGAAGCCGAGCGTGACATAGTCGCTCGTGACCGAGCCTGTATTTGCGACATCGACAGAGAATTTCTGGAAGGGGCAGCGATCGAGGTATGATTCCGAACAGCCTTCGAGCAAAGAGCTAATCTTGTAAGAGCTGCCTGAGTACCCAGACGGAGCTCCCGATTGGACTTGTGCTGTGAAGTTGGTGTAGTGCAACCCATGTGCGAATGGTAGAACGGGCTCCTGGTTATACCACATGTAAGTGCGCCCGGGAGAGCCGCTTGTAGCGTTTGGTCGAAGCGACATGTCACTCATCGGGATCTCTGCGATGTACTTGGCAGGATACTGTGTCGTGGGTAGTCTGCCGGCTGGTGCAACGACACCCTGGATAATGTCAAAGAGTGCTCTGCCACCGTCCTGTCCTGGGTAGCCGCCCCATAGAATGGCGCTGATGTTTTCGTTGCTCAATAAAGCAGTGTCGTCCAACTGCCCGGCGCCCATCTGCAAGACGATCATGGGTTTACCGTAGCTCGCCAATGCTGAAATTACGTCCAATTGGGCGCCCGTCCACGCCATCGTGACACGATCGCTGCCTTCGGATTCCACGTTGTTGTCAATGCCGCCCGCAAACACGATGATGTCGCTTTCATTAGCAGCGCGGAAGACCGGACGCCAGTTGTCGGTCGTAGGATCTCCTTCTCCTCCCGGCCCACGGGCATAGAGCACCTCCGCACCGGTTTGGTTGGCTGCCCAGTACGGGCCGTGGAAGAATGGCGGAATTCCTGCATAGTTCCCCAGCATTTGAGAGGTTGCATTGGCCCAGTCGCCTATCAGTGCTAGCTTAGTTCCATTGCTGATCTGCAGAGGCAACGTGCCGTCATTCTTCAACAGAGTGATGCCTTCCACTGCCGCTCGGTAAGCCAGATCCTCAGCATATGGAGTAGCCACATCAGCGAACGTAAGGTTCCTCCATGGAACTACTGTGCCATCGAAATAGCCCATCCGGATCAGTGAGGTGTACTGTCGAATCAAGGAGACATCCACATCGGTCTCGTTGATGAGACCTTGCGCATAAGCTCCTGGTAAGTGCTGAGGGTAATACGTCCCGCAATCTATGTCAGTACCGGCTTTGAGAGACACTGCTACCGCTTCTTCACGTGTAGCAGCGTACTCGTGGGGTCTAGTCATCTGATCAGCCTATACCAACCACGCGCGACTCTGGGCTGGGGAGACAAACAAAAACACATTTTGCACTGCATCACAATCACTCGTGACCCAGTAATCTGGTGAGGACCAGTTCCAGTGATCTCGCAACACATCTTGCAGCAGCCATGGATCCGCACATGTTGGAACGCCATTCAGCGAATTGTAGCTGCACATCTGCGTAACTCAGAGCGGTTAGTGGTGGCTGGGCCGTTTGAGTGATGAGAAGGAGACCACATACAAAGGCACCAACGTTCGAATCTCGTGCACAAGACCTGAAAGGTGGCATGTAGTACTCGACAAGCTCTTGCGAGCCGACATGAGCATCAAACTGGTAGCGAAGATTGCCATTCCAATCTTCCATATCATAAGCCACGAAGTGCTTGCAGGTCGCTGTGACCTTCCTGTACTTCTCATCGTCGCCTTGCAGACCCTGGATCAGGTTGTGCACGTAGCTACTAAGATGGAATGGGTCTTCTCCAGGTGTTTCTTGTCCACGGCCCCAACGAAGGTCTTTGAATGGGTTGATATTGGGAGTCCAGAAGTCCAAGCCAGCGCGATCGAAATTGTTGAATGCCCTGGCTTCGGTACTAATGACCGAGGCGACGTCTTTGATGAGCGCATCGTTGAATGCAGCGCCCATCAAGATCGGCTGTGGGAATGAAGTGGCATAGCGGAAGTCTCCAGTGTCTGAGAAGTTCACGCCAGGGCTTTCTGCCACACCATGGAGTGCTTCCTGCCACCACGTGTAAGCGGGAAGACCCAGACGAGGCACGCCTGGACTGGTTGAACCAGTATTGTTGATCTTTTCGGCGATGGTGAATTCAGCGATAAGTGCTCTTGCTCTGGTGACAGGATCTAGTGATTGATCACAGACATCGTTATCCTGAAGTGGGCCATTGCTGCAATCAGGAAAACCTCGCCCTTCGAGTTGGGACCAGGCCTGAGCCACGAAGGCCAGGAATGCTAGAGTCCTGGTCATATCGTTTGACAGGGAATGAGAAGAGAGATGAATGCCGTCTGCGAGCAATCAAAAGCGCAAACCTTCTGCTATATATGCAAGGCACCGGAAGTGCTGGCAAAGTATGTCTGCCATTGAGCCGCGAGCTCGCCGAGCAAGTTATGATCATGCATGCATGTATGACGGCAGCGGAAGCAGTGGCACTAATGGTCAAGCTGCTCTGCTAGGTCGGACTTGATCATGTACTCCAGTCTCACACTTGGCGGGTCTTAGAGCGAGGAGAAAGTGAAGGTCAGAGGTGAGGAGCTCCTCGCCCGGAAAGCGGGTCAGCAAGACTTTTAGCCGAGGAATGGTGGCTGAAGTCAAGGATGATCAAGCATCAGCCTGGCTCAATCGATTTTTGGTTAGAACGTCGTCCCCAAGTTGATGACAAGAGGCAGGATCAGGATGGGGAGCAGCTACGGCGTGGAGTGGGTGCAGCATTCTCGTCGACAGCGCCTGCACACAATAGTAACCACCGTGGGAAGTGAAGTCATGCTAGTCCTAATGGCCACAGACCCGTGAGCCGTGATCCATAGCTGCTACGAACAGTTTGGGCCATACATCGGTTGACACATGAAGTGACCTTTCACATTAAAATGTATATCGGGGATGCCGACTATTAGCTGCGACATCCGACGACAATCCATTGACCGGGATCGCTTCACGGCCCCTGCAGTGCTTGCATCTGCCAGGGACGGGTGAATACAATACAGGCATCGATCAGCTCCTAGTGTGATTTTAGTGCAATTGACAGACGTGGTAACTGCAATATTCAGGCTATGTTGAAACTTCCTGCGAATGTCATGCTCAGCAACTCGTATAAAATCCCTTTCAAGTCGCACTGGGAAAGTGTGCCGTCACACAAAGCGCAAATGTTGCAGTAGACAATGTCTGGGTAAAAGATCGGCCATGCCGCAGTTCCGGACGAAGCCCGTTCTGTTTTCTCCAAAGGCGATCCGCCCAATGTTTATACAACTCGCACACGAACTCATGCTCCTTTTCGGAGCATGTTGCGATTGAATGCCTGCGACCTTTCTGCTCTCGAGGAAGCCAGCTCAGCTCACTCGTCCGAAGCTTGACTTTGAGATCGCTGGGAGCGTTTGACGAACGGCATCAGAGAATGCGCCTTTCAACATTTCTTTTTAGCGCAATCCGTAGCGCAGGAGCCTCGGATAATGGATTTCGAAGTGGCTTCTACTAGTCGACGGTACTTCTGATGTCCCCGTCGGTCCTGGATCCGCGCTCGCGAAAGGTCCATGCGCTTCGTGCAGGTATGAATGGCAGAACTTTAAGAAGACAATGTCGTTAAAGACTCATTTGGTCCTGAAGCTCACGTTCGCTCCTGGCAGCTCGATACCGCTCAATTTCGTGGACCACAAATCTCCATTCCGGATTGGCAGGGCCTTAGTCAACGTTCCAGTAGTCACGACTTCGCCAGGCTGAAGGGGCATGTTCAATTCGTCCTTCTCCAATAACTCGAGGAGCCGGCGTAGCGCACTGATAGGACTTCCAAGCACGTTGCTGCCTTTCCCTTCATCGACCTTCTCTCCATTCTTCAAGAGGTCGACTGTAAAATCTCGCAGCTGACTCAATACTGCTGCATCTTCACTCCCATTCAGCATCCTCTTCGGCCCGACAAGTAGCAGCCCATGCAACGCGAACGCCGCCGTTGTATCAGCGGCGGTGAATTTCCAATGAGGGTATATACTCGCGACGATTTCAAATCCGTGAGCCATCCATTCCAGGCATCCAAGAATTTCAAAATCGCTCATCTCAGACCTCGGCACACTCTTCAGCCCAAACATGATCTCTGGCTCAATTCTCGGCTCCATAGCGTTAAGATGTCTGATATCAGCCAAGACTGTCCGCCCTTCGGCGAGCTGCCCAGGTTCCGGGAGGTTGATGACAGTATGCTGATACATATAGCTCCAGTTCGGAACATCGATCATATACTCGGACCAGATGTTCTGATTTGTGAATCCGATTTTCCGACCAGCTACGACCTCCCCATTCATCTCCCGTAATTGACGAATCGCAGCTGCAATCTCGTACGCCTTTTCTTGCGTGAACGCTCCAGGATTGTTGGTCCCATTTGGTCCCGTATATTGTGCTTTTGAGAGCAGGGGAATTTGATACCCGTTGGAACGAGCATGCTCCGCAAACACGGCCAGCTTTCGAATAGCATCCGGATAGCTCTCCCATTTCTTTTTGTGAGCCAGCATGCCTTCAATATCGTTCGCTTGGGTAGCGTATGAACATGTCTTAGCCTTGAAAATCGGCCGGGGCATCAGAGAACATGCCAAATGTGGCAACTTTAGCGTTCTTAACGGAGCCATCTGCAAACTATTATGTCGGTGTACGAATGGGCAAATTTTCAAAATTGCGATCAACGCAACAATACCGAGCGCCTTGCTGCTAAAGAGACAAAAATATTCAGATGCCGCAATTCCAACTCGAACGAGAGTCAACAGCCCTGGAAAGCTGCGATGAAATTTGATGTGGTAAGAGCCGAGGTGGTTGGAAGTTTGACAGGAGAAGTTGTTCTTGTACTCCTTAGTCAGCGCCAAGAGAACATTCTGTAGGATAGCATACCAAAGTCATTATGAACAGCAGGTGCATGCTTTCGTGCTTCTCCGTTCAGGTACAGAGCCGATACCTCTGTCCTTTTGCCGGGGAGCGATATATGTGGGCTTAATAAACAAATCGACGTCGAAGACTTGCCGCTATAATATGGTCGTACCTCTTCGTTACGCTAAGCTAGTCAGCTGGGACCTCCACCACCCATTCTGATAAGAATGTTCACATCTTAGACTTGTCGTTGCGGCACAGCACTATCTAGACCGTCGCCACGCGAAGAGGCACCAAAAGCCTACCAGACCCCGTAGAAAAGTGTGCTTTGCAGCGATCGCATTGGAATTGAAGTCAGACAGATACAACTAATGCATTTGCGACTCCCTAAGCGCTTATGGAAATCCATATTCTGCATCGCGTGATAGCCAATTCATCAACCAATATCTTAGCGTCCTGCTACTGCTACACTAATAGTCACATCATATCTGGCCATGCTTTTTGCTTTGTGACCGAGTCTTGCCTGTCATGACCTGCGTTGCATATATGCTATGCCCATTTTTGGTACGCACATGTCCAAGTTTTGCTAACTCCTGGGCCAAAGACTCTTCACCGCGACCTGGGGATTTTGCTGTTCCTGCCGAGGAGCCCAATTTTGATCCTGAAGAGCCGGTATATGACTGGCCAGCAGGACTACGGGTAATGGTTTCCTCCACTGCGGCAGCGAGAGTATCGCTCTGAATCGGTGATGTGTCAGGAAAAATTTCCCCTCTGGAGCCAATGCTCCATGTTGCGGTGGCCAGTGGCGGATCAGGCGAGGTGCGAACGTCGCCGAATATGTGTCCAGCGAGTACACGGCTTCGCCAACTATTGTTACGCCCATTCTAAGGCTGCTCTCCACTTTCATCCATTTGAGTATTGATGGCCTCCAGATATCGAGAGTACTGCGTCGCAATGGTTTGTAAGTCACCCCTATGCTTGCCTAATATCAGCACAACCTCCTTCACCAACTCCTCACGCTTCCAGCCGACAATTTCGTCATCAGCTCCCCAGTCTACGCCAGGTAAGTCTTCATCATCCACTTCCTCCACGAACAGTCGTCCTGCGAGTCCGCTGAGCAATTCTTCCGCCTTCTTCTGGAGATTTTCGGCCCCGATTCGCTTTGCGTACATGACTAGATAAAGCCGGAATTCGTCGCGGCTGCCGAGCATTTGAGCGGCCGCAAGTCGATTCTCAAGATGTGCTATGGACACGGCACTTTCGAAGCCTTCGAAGCCTTCGGCCGACAACAACTGCTTGACAAGTCGCTGCAGGAAATATCCTCTGCCCTTCATGATGGCATGAGACGTTGTGGTCCGTTCCAGTAGCGGAATGATACCAGCTGAAATGTTCTCCGGATTGATCTCGTCCAGGAACTTGGTGCCTTCTTTGTCCTTGCCTTTGGTTTTACTGGTAGGGATAGAAGCAAGAGATGTGTCGGTCGTGTTCCAGTATTGCGAGCCTACAGCCCACCAGGCTTCGCTGAGCCTCTGCCAGACGTACATGGCCGGATTGTACGCATACCCCTCACCATTCGACATTCCGATGATGATGCGGCCCTGACTGTTCAATCGAGCGAACATGATACTTGGGCCGCCGACGAGATGACCTTGTTGAGACGACGCGGCCATATCGAGGACAGGCGCGAGGTGTACAGGTGGATGAGCAGCGGCCATACTCTTCACATTCCAAACATGACAGTAGCCTACCGCAGTTATGGCTAGAAGCCACCAACCACGGCAGTCCAATATCACAGGTTGTGCCTCGAGGACCAGGGCACTGAGCAAACGACGACCGGCCGGTGTCCACACCTGTAAACTGCCGTCTTCGCAAGCAGCTGACCAGAAGTTTCTATTGCCGGTGACGAGAAGCACTGCCCGAGGGAGGAAATCCTGCCAGAGCACCTGTCCACGTCTGGATAAGGTGATACGTGTAGGGTCCTTATCCGCTGCACGGCCTGTCCGCGACGCGCCCGTTGCATTTCTTGCTTCAAAAACAATCGCTGATTCACCGTCCTCGGCCAGGGACTGCTGCTCCGGAGCTGACTGTTTTGAGTCCAGAGGTCTTGTAATCACGCTGCGCACCAACGGTACAGCAAGCCTCGTCTGACTGACAGTGATGCTTGGGTTGATGAGCGCTGGCCGAAGAGCATCTGGGAGCTCATTCGTCTTCGCGGTGGCATTACTTGCAAGGGCAAGACCGTCGTCCGTGTTGTGAACGACCGGAGTTGCACCAGCCTGTTGCATTGCACGTATGCGCTTATCGTTACGACTGCTCTCGCCATCTTCGTCGGTCACTTCTGCATATTTTCGCTTGTTCCCCATCAGCAGCGTGGCTAAGCCACCAGGAGGAAGTCCGTCATATGGTTTACTGAGATCCAACGTATGCGCTGGCTCGTCTGATGCGCCCTGTCCGGGACGCACGGCGGCTTGCAGCTGCGGACGAGGAAGGTTCGACTCTCCAGTATTTGATGAAGACAAGAGAAGCGGTGCTACACGCTTTTTGCCGTCTTTCGTGATCGTGACGCGTTGCTTCAACTTCTCGACACGTTCAGCCTGCGGATCTTTCGGAGGAGCAGGCGCAGGCGGAGTCGCGGCAGCACCATTCGGCGCATCTGTCATATTGGCATCTCCGTTTGTCAAGCTGTTTATTGTCGGTGCCGCGTCACCCATGAGGTCTCCCATTCTGCCCTCGACCCTGTTCATCTCCGAGTCCTTGCTCTTATTCTCCAACAAGAGTGCATCTGTGCTCTCGACGATGCCCACTCTTCGGCCTGCGCCGAACTTGGCGAGTGCCTTGTCGTAATCTGCATTCGGTGCAGGATATCCGAGCTCGCCCTTTTCGAAAGCCAGGGCGGCTATCGTGCCATCAAGGGATGTTACGTACAACGTCTCCCCGTCAGGACTCCAAGCCATGTCGCTGATTGCTTTCGCACAGAGCTCGGAGGTGGTAACAAACGGCCGCGGAAAAGAAGTGTTCCATACACTGATCGTTCTGTCCTGCCCCGCGCATGCGACGACTGTCACCGCTCCAGGTGACTGGTAATCCTTGGGTATCACTTCAGGTGGAGGGTCTCTGCAGAACAGCCGGGGCGAGAAGGCGCAGACCTCCACGGGTCCCTCATGTCCAATCAAGTTGATTTCACTGTCCCAAGTGCCTCTCGTGATGATGGCGACCGAGCTGACGGGACCGTTGACGGCATTCGCTGCAGCAATGTGCGCGCCCTCTGGACTCCAAGAGCAGCGTCGGAAATACGTAGTGAGCGGACTCGTCTTGAACGGGTCGGTCACGGTGTGTTCCAGGGTGAAGTTGCTGGTCTGATCGTATGCGGTCGCGTTCGCTGACGGCGATGTGAAGCGGTAGATTTTGATGCTGCGATCGTCGCTCGCCGTTGCAAAGTATTTGTTGGCCGGGTCAAAGGTGATGCCCTTCACATGACTTTGATGCTGCGACAGCGTCTTGAGCTTTTCGAACGAGGCTCCTGACCAGACGATGACTTTGCTGTCCAGCCCGACGGACACAAGAATGGAGCTGTCGCAACTCCAGCCCAGATCTTGCACGTCGTTGTCGTGTGCCATCAGCCGACGCCAGATGCGCCAGTTCTCGACGGGCGGCGTCTCGTTGGTGCCAAAGTTGGTATGCGACGGCGGAGTGGGATCGAGCGTGTAGACACATACGATCTTGTCGTCGGCGCCCGAGGCCAGGTACCTGCCGTTGCCGCTGAAGCGGACGGAATGCACGGTTCCGGAGTGATATGAG
>ANSM01007507.1:0-12842 GCA_000347735.1 Cercospora canescens BHU | reverse complement strand
TGTTTTTCTTGGAGGAGATGCGTTAATGGAGTGCTGCTGGATGGGTTGATATACTTGCTTTCTTGAAACGTTTTGTCCTTTGTGTGGGCTATATTCCTCTACTTGTGGGTTTTGCTCTCGAGAGGCCGCATTCGTAACCATGATCGCCTTGAGCGAAATGCGCCGGAAGTGCTGTGCCATGTTTCTCTGCTTTGGTGAGTCCTTTCTTCCTTGTTCTTAGATGTACGAGACACGTTTGCTCCGACGCCAAGTGGTGAAATGCAGCGTTGCAGAATTCGTGGAAGTGAGACATCTGGGAAATAAAGTGGTCAAAAGAAACCTGCGCCGTTGTACAGCCACATGGGAGCGTTTGTCATCGTACGTGTCGAAAGTAGCACGGCTATGCTACAGACACGTGTGCGGTGTGCACACGCGTTGTTTGTCGATTAAGGTACAGATTGCTCGGCTGAAAAGTTGTTGGCTCGCAGCCATTCCAGCATGGTCTCTGCAACCTGGTCAGGTACCTCGTACGGACACCAGTGACCGCTGTGCAGCTCTCGGAGGGTGAGCTTGTCCTCCGGCACGAGCCCTAATTGCTTGGCACGTTCGATGTTGTCTGTCCTGCAGACTGCATCACCGTCACATCCGATGAACAGGTATGGCGTATGCACCTTGCCCTCCAAGGTCTTCTCTGTTTCCAATTGATAGTTTTCGTTGGTCGCTCGATACCAAGCGCATTGACTGGTCGTGCCCGTGGCTTTCTTCTGCGCGATCCACTCATCGTGCAATTTCTTGTCCTTTGCATATGGCTTGAGTGGGACATCCGTCCTGCCCTCTTCGATGAACTTTTTGATCGCGCCGTGAGCACAGAAGAGCTTCTTCATCCAGTCGTCTTCGCTTCCGTGAATCGCATGCCAGACACTCTCGAGCTTATCGTCCATTACCTCTCCCACCTTGGGGTCTGCGAAAAGCTCCCAATACGCATAGACAGGATAGCCGACGACCTGGGTCGTGTAGGCATTGAAAGTTGCAAGATCGAAGGGATCAGCAAATGGTGGCATCCAAGCCACGTTCAATGTGACGACGCCAACACTCCGGTCGCCGTTCAACATGTAAACACGCTGAGCGAAATATGAGCCCCAGTCATGGCCTGGTGTGAAGTCAGCAGACGTCGTTGATGTTTCAGTGCGCGATGGAGGAAGCAGCACGTACCGACAGGAATGATTTTGCCGGTGATGTTTTCTGCTTGGAGGATGTCATTCACGTCCTGCACCATGGCTTGAATCTCGAACGAAGCTGGATCGGTTGGTTGAGAAGTTCCACCGGCTCCGAGAAGGTCGGGAGCGACGATTCTGTTCTTGGTCTTCAGAAGGTATGGGATGATGTACTGCCACAGCTCCGCGCTGTCGGGCCAGCCATGACAGAGGAGTAAAGTCGGTCTGGAAGCGTCAGCATCTTCAGCGGATGAGACGTAGTAGCGGTAGTGGAAGCCGCGCGAGGTGTCGAGCTCCTTTTTCTGCAAAAGATCCATGGTGATTGTGCGAAGTGACGGTACTACGGTCTAAGTAATTGTCTACGAAGCTGGGCACGCAGAAGCAGATGTCTTGCTCAAGAAGTCCAACAGCGCATTCGTGCAAATTGCCAGCACAGTCAGGCTGACAGGCCCACCATCTGTCGGACAGCCGAGGATCCAAGTGGGGTGGTTTCGATGTATTGTGCAACAGTCGCTTGCCCTCGTTTCCTCTCTGCTCCCCATGCATCACACTCCTACCAGCACACAGCTCCTCCATTCTTACCGGACTTGGCTTCGCTGCAGGCAAGGCGCCGCTTCATGCCACACTCCGTGCCGAGACATGTATGGACAAATCCGCGCACGTTGTGTCTACCCTCCATCATCGTTCCTTGGCTGCGTGTGCATGTGCTGCCAAGTGCGCATTGGGAAGGGTGATGTCGCCGCCGTTGGGCCATGTCGTCAGCGCGGCGGATGACAGATGGCGCGGGAAGGCGAGTGAGAGTCATGCGGTGCGATGCGACATCTTTCGCCGTCACGAAATCCGGGAGCGCTCGTTGGTCGGGGCATCCCCAATACTTTTTCGCGACCACGAGTCGGCTCCTGAAGAATGCGTCAGAAGCCGTTGCACCAGTCATGCACTTCCGCCGGCGCGGAGAATGGTGATTCGCCGACGCACCTCGGCCGCTGCAGGAACACAGCCGAGGGCAGCGGGGGAAGCAATGGGCCGGGGAGACGATGTCAAACCTTCACCTGTGCACACTCGTCGATTCGACCGACGGCGCATTGAACGAAGCACATTGCGCTGCATCATCATCTGCGCCCACCGCCTCGAGCATCTCTCATCGACCACTGCGCTGCTGCAGCTGCGGCACGAGGCGGGCGTCCTCAGGTTTGTTGTTCATCCACGCTGCTGTTGCTCTCCTTGTCCTGCTCCGCCAAAGACACTTTTTCCTTGCTTCTCGTTCTAGCCCTCTTCGGGTGCAGACTGACACGGCGACGCGTTGCTTCAAGAGCTGGTCTCGCCCGCTCTGCGCTACTCCAGTCCGCCGCGCACCGGGAACGCTGACAAGGCCAGTGGGAGAGGTTGGGCATCTGCTTGGCTCCTCGGTGCCTATCAGGGACGTCACAGCATCAATGGCGTCGTCCGCACCCGAGCCCGACAGCACGGAGAGCTCGGCCCCCTCGGTGCAACCCATCCAGTGCAACCACCTGCCCACCACTCCAGCGACTCCTGACTCGACCTCGTCCTCGCCACCTCCAGATCTACGCAAGAAGCAGAGCAGGCCTCGCCTATCACGTCCTCCCACTGAGGGTGGCGGCCCGTTGTCATCGCACCCAACGTTCGACTATATCCCCGGTGCCTGGCCACCGACCCCGGATCCGGAGATGCAAAATAAAACTTCCTCCGACACCACTGGAAACACCAGATCGAGAAACGACAGCTTCACCTCGCGAACCTCTCCAGCCGCTACCACCACTCCCATGTACTCCACCCACATGTACTCCACCCAGGAACAGCCCCAGCAGCGTCCCGGCACCGTGCGCCGCATGTTCAGCCTCAGCAGCTTGCGCCAATCTTTCTCGAGCTCGCGCACATCTTTTAGCCAGCGACCCGACACTTCGCATGGCAGCTATCACGCGCCTTACTTGAATCGAGCCGAATCGCCAAACGACGCCGTGTCGACCACGGCATCAACCGCACCTCCCGCTTCCATGCGTCTGTCCAACGAACGACGACCTGCCGCTCTCCCGCGCAAGAAGAGGTCCAGCAGCTGGTTCAAACGCAAGAGCCACCTCTTTGGCATGAACGACGACGGCACCCTGGATGTTCTCGACGAAGACGGGCCGGAACACAAGAAGTTCAAAGACAACCAACTGCCCACCCTCCCAGAAATCGGTGCTCTCGGCGGTGGGCAGCTCGACGGCGGCAGCATTGGCTGGGACGATCAGCTGTTCAAAAGCAACTGAGGAGGATCTAAAATGCTGAGACTGGTGCTCACGAACGGGACCACAGCACCGCCGGAAACCGCCCTGGAAGGCTGATGTATTATGAGAAACATGGCGACGATATTGCTGCGGGTCAAGTGATGGACGGAGATGTGCGAGAACGAGGACGGGACCGAGCTGCTGCTGCGGTCTCCTTTGTATGTGCTTTACACATCGGGTGGAGTGTACAGCAATGTGATACCCGAATGCATAGAAACGCTTGTTCGAATATGAAGAATTGTGAAGCCTAGCCCTTTGCACGGGATCAGTTTTCTGTTTGCATCATCATCAATGCCGTTCTTGTCTCCCATCTAGCGCGCGCTGACGGGGTTTGTGGAAGACGACGCGCGCAGCAAGCCGTTAAGCGTGCAAATTGGTATCTCGTCGGCCAGGCAATGACACCACTACATGCATTGCGAGACGTGCGCAACCCGACTGTGAATGAGTCGAGAGCGAGTGCCTTACTGGCTATAGACGCTGGCATGGACCAATGCAGGAAAGTGCAGAACGTTGGACGTGCTCCTTCCGAAAAGATCAAGAAGTTGCACTCCACGACTTCAGCGGCGAACTTCCACACGGAGCATGCTGGCGCCCTCACATGCCCTGCGCAATGAAGGGAGAATGCGCAGAGCGATCAGCTCCTCCCCCACCAGGTTCTCGATGTCATCAAGGCAACGGGACTCTACACGAGAAGCCGAACGAGGGCCACGCAATCACCTTGACCAGATGCAGCCAAATCACGAGGCTCGCCGAGTGCAGCGAAGCGTCTGGCCTGGGTACGACCTTTGCGATTCTTGTGGCAGCGATGGCTCAATGTTCTAGATCTCGGGCGCATTCAATTTCGGGCCGGCCGAAGGTACCTGACGACGCCTTTCTCAGCTGGCAATCAACGATCCGGATCAGCCGTGGTTTGGATCTTGGGGTCTGCGATACTCAGCATAACTGAAGCACCTGGTATGTACATTCGCATCCTCTCGTGGCGTCAGCTACCCCTCAAGTGTTCACTCCTGTCGTAGACACGGCAAAGATAAATACTTCACCTCAAAAGCTTGGCCTCTAGCTTCTGAATATTGGCAAAGCTTTGATCGAATGAGACACAAGCGAGATGAATGACGAGAAGTTCTTCTACAAGCCCTTATTATCGGGTCACATCCGTGTTCTTCAGCTCAACACCACCCACACGCAAGGCCTTGCTTTCGACCTGATCCATGTTGATCTCAACAAAAAACCAGACTATTCTGCCTTATCTTACACTTGGGGCTCCAATGAACTGACCAAAGAGATCTGAATCGGTGCTCGTGCATTCAAAGTCACAGAGAACCTCTACAACGCCCTCACGCATTTTCGCGCCGGCCTTTGCTCTGGCAAAGAATCTGCGCTTCCTTTGACGAATCATTTTTGGGTCGATGCAATATGTATCAATCAAGCAAATTCCGCCGCTGCGCTCGCAGAACGCAGCGTGCAAGTCCAAATGATGACAGAGATATACTTGCATGCAGCTTACGTCTACGTGTGGATCGGTCTGCCGGTCGACAAATTCCACAACCGCCTCGCCGAGGCGAAGATGCGTGAATGCGAAGTCGCCAATTAAAAAGGTGTCGCCAAAGCTCAAGGGGGTTTCCGTCCATGGTGGTGGCCGCAGAAAGCCCTTGACCCTGTGGAGGTCTCGAGACGAATCACACTCGACATCGCTGCTGCCGAGAGCGCAACTTGGACTGAACAAGTGGACGTGCGGAACGCATGGAAGGCAATCATCCGATATTGGAATGTACCCTGGTGGACGCGAGCTTGGGCGTTACAGGAAGGGAGTGTTCCAGAAGACATGACAAGGCTCTATCTCAAAGGCACCACGCCCAAGGCCCCGAAAGAAAAAGTGCGATTCGTGTGTGGTGATGTGTGGACCACGTGGGGTCGACTCATCAATGTCAGGACGATTGCGAGAAGCATGATTGATACCAGCACAGTCGTGAGAGCAGATCTACAGTTGGGTGGTGGCAAAGCTATGATGAAGTTGTGGTGGATTCGTGGACGCAGAGCACAAGCAACATCGTCGGATAAGCCAATCGTCACAACTCTGGGGGCTCTGAACAGTTTCCGACTGGCCGATTGTTTTGACTGTAGAGACAAGATCTACGCGGCTAGAGGCCTCATCACCCTGCCGGACGAGCGCGCGTTGATTGTACCTGACTACAAAAAACCGCCAAGGCAGGTATACATCGAAGTGGCGACAACTCTACTGCTTTCAAAGGGAGCTGGACTGGACGTGCTCGGGTATGCGTGTCAAGTCGATAACGCCAATTCGTCGTTGCTGCACAGAAACGCACTCGTTGGCGGGCAGCCGCAGTACGAGACTTTGCCATCTTGGGTCCCAAATTGGAACGTCAAGCTCGATATCGAACCTTTGCCCAAACTTCTGTTTCTGCAACGTACGAGGACAGAGATACGTACGCCGCTGTGGATCGACAGACGAGTGCAAGGCAACCTAGCCACGATCGGAACTAAAAGAGCTTACAATGCATGCGGAGAATACGCTGAATCGGACGCGCGCGTCGTAGATGATGCGATCCACATCTCTGGCGTACTTTTCGACTCTGTTCAGGATACTGTTCGGTTCGCTCTCGGTCCTCCTGCAGTCAGCAAGGTGATATCCGCATGGAAAAAACGTCTCGCCAACACGACATATCCCAGCGGAGAGAAATTCGACGCCCATCTGCGACATGTCAATTGCGCTGACGTGCGTTTCCTCTCACGGCAGGACAACACGCCTGTCGCGAGAGGATACGAAATCGTCAATACCGTTTTCCGTAAGGATGGTGTATCTCACCATGACAATGAACAGCAATCGGATATGGCCAGTACGTTGGCGCTGATGACGAGACAGCGTTCGCTTAGTGTCACGGGGAATGGACGCTTGGCTTTGGTGGCGCATACCAGCCGGCCCGGCGATAGGATTGCAATGTTGTTTGGCGGGCAGGTGTTGTACCCGCTCAGGCCTAAGGCTGAGGGCAAGGCGACGTTTGAATACATTGGCGAGGCGTACGTGCACGATATGATGGACGGAGCAGTGAGGGAGATGGTCGATCGTGATCACATGGAGGTGCAGAACATCGTTATCGAGTGAGGATGGACCTTGGCTGTCTTGTTGGGAGCCGGTTGCGCAAGACCTTATTGTGGACTCGCTGCGGGGTCCAATTGTTGTGCTCTGTCTGCTTTTGGCTGTTGACTGGACTCTCTGCATCAAGCGAAGACTATTTGGAGATTCTCCCCGATGGCAGGGCGTACACTGGAAAATTATTAATGGCATCAGGTGGCATGCAGACTCCCGGATATCGGCCTCTTTATACAGCTCCTACTGCAAGGGAGCTCTAGGTGTCAGCTCCGAGCAATGTCTGCACGTTTGGTCCATCGCCTGCGACGGCAATGCTCAAAAATAAAGGAGACTGGGTCCCAGGCTCTCGGCGTGAAGCGCGGTCGCTCTGGTAGGCACTCATCGTCGCGTTCGCTGAAGGGGGCCCATTTGCAGACAACCCTGTCACGGGATGGCTCGGAACGTTATGTAGCAAGTGATCGCTCTTGGCTCGAAACGACACCTCCTCGAGCGATTGCTGTTCGGGTAGCCTCCAAAGAGGTGTTCTGCCAGATGGAGCGGCGAACGGCCGAGAATCCCTTTCGTGCGCGCTCTTCGACAGCTGACAGTGGCCACAAACGGCAAGGGCACTACCTTCAAACGGGCCTGGACCATGGTGAGGTGATTGCGTGAAGCTTTATCGAGCAATTTGGGTTCAGCTGCCAACACCCGACATGCCGGCGAACTGTCCAGGTTGGAGCTGTGAAGCTCTTCCCCTGTGCACAAACTCCACATATTTCGCTGCCGTGGTCGTTCGGGGCTTCGGGCAGGAAATCCTTGGAAATGTGCTGGGATCAGCTCGACACTCTCCCAAGCACAAGCAACCAAGCGTTTCCTTTGACAGCCATGGCACAATCTTATCCCACTGTGCGCTGTTCTCATCGGCATCTTTCTATTGCATGAAGAAATGCTCATCTTCCATTCTGCGGGTTCAAGCGTTGATCCGGACTGACGGACTGTCCACTGATCTCTTGGATCGATGCTAAAGCATGCCTGTTTCAATGCACAACGTTAATTTGCATCGCAATACATACATACACTGCAATGTGCATGGCTGCTCCCGACTCGGGACCTCCAACCTCCGCGACAGAGAACAAACAGCGGTATGCTGAACTATATTCCCAGTGCAGGCAACCCAAAGCCAAGTCGAACCATGTTGACTGCGGACATATCCTTGGATGCGGGCGCTACACAAGCATCGGATGCTCACACGACGTACGGGACTTCTCGAACTCCTAATCAAAAGCTGAATAAGGAAAATGGGAGCATTCCCCCTCTACACGTGGCGAGCTCAAGCATTTGCATATCATGGCCCAATTCGAGCGAGGCATGACATTCACCAACAGGCCCGCAGCATCCACGGTCAGGCCTGCTCCCTCAATCTGACGCAGGGCCCGTCGCCAAACGACACGGTGAAGGGGTGGCGGCCCATGAGTCCGCACCGAAACGTCATCTGGCCCGTCCATCGCCAGGAGCAGTGAACACCACCTGATGGAAATCTAGTTCGCAGCCCCGATCACGCCTCTGGCTGTCAACAACCCTCTCTTGAGAATACTGCGTTGGCGCTAGCGAGTTGCTCGTCCGAACGCAAATTGAGGTATCTCCCCACGACGATGAAAGCCCAAGGCCACGCGCCGAAAAAAGTCTTCGTGGCCGTTGTTGTCATTGGAAGCGTGCTCACTCTTATTTGCACCATATTGCGATTATGGACGCGGATCAAAATCCATCGCCAGGCTGGGATCGATGATGTGTTCATCACGATATCTTTGTGCTTTGTGAGCCTCGACACGTTGAGGAATTCGAGAAGTGGAATGGCTAACAGATCCGACAGAACCTCGTGATGTGTATTGCCATGGTGCTTGCGGACCACAGCGGTCAAGGCACACACATCTGGACAATGACACCGGCAAATATCAAAGCTTTCTTGTTCTATCTCTGGCTATCGATCTGGTGCGACCGACGCTCGAGTTATGAAACGTGACCTCGCTGACACGATTGCCATAGGAATTACTACGGTGCGCAGGGCTTCGCCAAACTGAGCATTCTATTCCAGTACTTGAGGATCTTTGGCCATGTTATCAGTTTCCGTCGGGCATGCTACGTCGCTATCGCGCTGTCCGGCTTTTACACCCTCTGGGGAATCGTCACATCCATGTTGCTCTGTTATCCGGCTGCTGGCTTTTGGCATTTGGACTGGCAGAAAGATGGCCGAGCGCATTGTATGCCGATGTGGAGGGTCAAGCTTCCCATTTGGTACGTTTTCTGCTCTCCCCTTCTGCCAGCATCAGAAGCTTCTTTCAGATCTAATACGAGGTCTCTTTCACCAGGTTTTTCAACGCAGCTTTGAACATGACCACCGACCTCCTCATCGCGATCATTCCCATGCCGGTCATCAGGACCTTGAATCTTCCGCGAAAGCAGCGCTACATGCTTATGGGCGTTTTCTGCCTCGGCGGCCTCGTCTGCATCATTTCTATCGTGCGCCTCTCTGGCCTCTACGCCATTGCCACCTCCGAGGACCCCACGTACGACAACGGCATGGCAGCCCTCTGGTCCTCCATGGAAGTCAACCTCACCGCCATCGCTTCCTGCTTGCCAGTCCTGAAAGGCTTCTTCAACCAATTCTTCCCCAAATGGTTCAAAGCCACCAGCCACGGCACCGCAGACCGGTACGCGTCGGATTTCAGCGGTCCGAATCATTCGCACTTGCGCGATACCGACACGATCGGCAGTTCGGGGAGAGGCGTGTGGGGGAAGAAGCAGACGACGATTCATGTCGAAGAGTCGGCGATGGGGGATGGGCCGGGGACGCAGCAGCAGAAATCGGAGGCTTGGGGGTGGTCAGAAAGTGGGACGGGGCCGGGGGCTGATGGGAAGGGAGGGGCGATCCAGATGCATACGATTGTGGAGAGGTCGAGTTCGAAGAAAAAGGGTCCGAGTCCCAGGAAGGCTTCGGATGAGAGTGGGGAGGCGTTGGTTCCTCCATCGGTGGATGAGAAGTGAATGCGTTCCGTCCTTCCACGATGAAATACGCTGCACGAGGTCGATAAAGGGACAGATTCGAAGCAGGATGACTCGATAAGCGGTTGCAGCACCATCACCGATATTTCCAACCTCAGCTTGCACGGTCTGGATACTCGTGGCAGAGGAAAGAGCCGAAAAATGTCACGAGGAGAAATATCATGGATAACCGGACTTTGATTTCGCATTACGAGGGCTAAAAGAAGGAACACGTAGAAACACGTCCACAACTATACTCTTAGCTTTACCCGAAACCGGTCTCGCAGAGTCCTCTCCTTCCAAATCAACAACCCCTTCAGTGGCGCGACATCTTCCTCGTAATAAGCATGTTGGAGCTCAAAATCTTGAACGCTTCTTTCCTCCCATAGGATATCATCTCTCGCAATCCGCCGTTGTTCTTGGAAAACACGCAAGCCAAATAAACCCGTCGACCGATGAAAAAGGCATTAAGCACGCAAACAAACGCCATTGCCGGATGCAGCCCAAAGCAGACTCTTCCTTACGTATACGCTTGCTTGGAAAAACCCGCCAACAACGACGGGGAAAAGAAGATCAAGACGTGCCAGGCCGGGCTCGTTTTGCGGATATTATCGCGCCGAAAGCATGTAGCGATCATAGCTGCTGATAAGTCTTGTGGGATGAGTAGGACTCATTTTCTGTACAAATATACAGCAATAGCCGATCTCGCTTGTCGCCTCAGGGTATCGTATGTGGTGTGAGATGTTTGGCTCCTCTCTTGTTGAATTCAATCCGCTTGCAACGCCATGCATCTCGCCGCTGTGCCTGGGCAGCACTTGCTTTTTGACGCCGTGTGAATGCACATCATAATCTCGTCTCTTCATACTGCGCTTGAAATATTCAAATGTCGTCGAGCATGCCGTGGTTGAAATCAGCATCGGCATTTTCAGTCTTCGCACTGGTGGGCTCGAGGCCGCTCATCCTATCACCGGCCCGATTGCTAAAGGTGCGACTCAAGTTGTTGTCGACGCCGTCCACATCTCGGTCGGCAAACTGCTGTTCGAGGGTGCTCTCGTCCACAAAGGTGAAGCCCTTGAACTGATTTTGCATCGTTGGACTGAGTGGAGTGCTCTCATCGCCGATACCACTGGCAAGAGCGGCAGCTCTGGCATTCAATGAATTCTGGTCGCCAGAAGTGAGAGCATTTGTGAACTCTGGATCAAAATTGCTCGTGTCCAGCTCACCTTTCAACTTGGGCTTGAACGGTGGTGCGATGGACTTCTTCCCGAGCGCCACCCAGTCGATGTCGTTGAAGAAGGGGTGTGCCATGAGCTCCTCGGCGTCGCCCTTCGCACCCAAGCGATGTGCCGGGTTCCGGTTCAGCAGACCCTTGACGAAGCTGCGCCCTTCCGCGGAGAGCGCGTCTCGCGGGAAGCGGACCTTGCCAAAGGCAATATTCTTGTACATCTGTTGTGTGTCCTCGGCATAAAATGGAGACCAGCCGCAGCACATTTCAAACACCAAGACCCCGAGAGACCAGAAATCAACCATTTTGGTGTATCCTTGCTCGTCGAGAAGTACCTCTGGAGCCAGGTATTCTGTGGTACCACAAAAGGTGTTGGTCGTATCGTTCTTGGCAAGGTTGGCTTTCGAGAGACCGAAATCGCAGAGCGCAATATGTCCATTTGCATCGAGCAAGATGTTCTCCGGCTTCAAGTCCCGATACACGATGTCGTGTTGGTGCAAGTGGCGCAGAGCCAGAATGAGTTCTGCAATGTAGAACTTTGCCCGCTCCTCCACGAAGCGTCCCTCTTTTTGCAGGTGCCAGAACAGCTCGCCACCGGACATGTAGTCTGTGACCAGATATAGATCTGCAGCAGTCTGGAACGAAAATTTGAGCCCGACGATGAATGGCGATTCCGTTGTTGCAGTCCGCACCAGAATGTTGCGCTCGCCAATCGTGTGCTGAATTTCCTTCTTCTGCACAATGACCTTCTTCGACAGCACCTTCATTGCGTAGATGCGCTTTGTGTCTCGCTTGCGCACTTGGAAGACCTGGCCGAATGTGCCTTTCCCAATCAGCTTCAGAATTTCGAAGTCGTCAGGTCCAAACGTCTTCTTGCCCGCGGCATGGAAAGCAATTTTGATGTGGAGCTCTCCGGACACCGCCTCTGTCAGGCCTTCTCTCGGCTGTAGCTTGAACCAGTCTTCGTGTTGATGCTCGTAGTCGTTCAGATCCAGCGGTAAACGCACATGTCCAACGAAGGACTCGTTGTTCGCTCGATCGTACACAGAGATGTCGATCTCATTGTTGTCGCCCACCACATCGAATGTCGCTCGGTGCCTCCATACTGGATCTGTCGTCTCTTGCTGCTTGTTATGCGAGCCTCGGCGCAGATCTGCAATGTTGGTCTGACTCGTCTGTCTGCTCTTCAAGCCGGGAATGGCCATTGGCGTACCCTGGCCGCTGCCCATGCGCTTCATGGCGACACCCCTTGCGAGGTTCTCCTCTTGTGGTTTCTCATCATCCACTGCCATCTCATCCTCTTTCGGCCCACCCGAGATGTCCTCATTGAGTTGAAATATGCAAACCACATACGGGTCTGTTGATGGGCGCAATCCCCTGCCTTCTTCGATGCTGACCTCAAGTTGCCCTCGAAGTGAACCAATCACGGCACCTTGAGAGTTGCTGGAACTCGATCGACTCGATTTCGCGGCTTTCGACGCATTCGCTGCATCATCTTTGTTCGACCTGCTGGCGAGCGAGCCCGATCGCGGCGTCTGAGGTGGGGTGTTCTGAGGTTCGCCCTGCGTCAGCACCTTCTTTCCCTTTTCCTGCACTACAGGCGATTGAGGTGGAGTTGTGGAACGCGTATCAGATGACGTGTCTGGAGCGGCCGCTGCATCAGACGAGGGGTTGGATATATGTGCAGCAGGAGTGTCTGTCAAGGTGACAATGCTGTTGAGGGCAGTAGACAGCGTGTTGCGGCGCAATCGTGACGGCACCCCGCTCAGGCTTCTCTTCTGCTCGGCCCGGGAGGCTTTGCGGTCGAGAGGAGCCAGAGGATCCGCACCGCCAGAGCTGGCGAGCACGTCTGCCATTTGCAGCACGGACGATGAGTTGGAGAGGGGCGGCGTAGGGAGTGAGGATTGTTGCTCCTCGGTAGGTTGGGCGTGCTTCTTCTCGTGTGGCAGCAGAGGAGGAGACTCCCACTGCGAGCTGTCGCCGCTGCGTGGCGAGCTGGGCGCAGTGGGGAG